>JAPDEL010000132.1:0-61180 GCA_027569095.1 Aspergillus conjunctus
TGCAGTAAAGCCATTCTCAATGTTTTTAGGCCTGAAGACCTCTAGATGAGCTGTAGGATAGGCCTTAAGGAAGTCAAGCTTGTCAATGTGGTTGTATCCAAGGCGCACCTTTGCCTTCACTAAGCCTTCATATGCACGCTTTAAAGGACCAAAACAACTAACATCTAGAGGCTGAAGAAGATGAGATGAATGTGAAGGCATGCAGATAGGAATAATCTTATTATTCATGCAAATTTTATCAAACTGAGGCGTAAGATGACTTCCATGGCCATCTAGAACAGGTAATTGGTATTGGTCTACTGCACGGCCTGTAGTTGCAGGTATAAAGACTTTTTGAAGCTAGTGAAGGCCTATCTTATTAGTTGTCCAGCCATTCTCACTCACTTTAATCCTCTAATCAAGAGAGAGAAGGCCTTCTTCATACCATCCCTCTATATAAACCTTTCCTTTAAAGATAATGCATGTAGGAAGCACCCAGCCACTTGAATTAACACATTCAATGATTGTAACTCATTCTCAATTCCCAGGCTGTATAAGATGAGGTTTTCCAGGCATATTAACTCTAGTAACTACCTTAGTAGTTGCAATTAGGCCCATAGCAAAGCCAGTTTTATCAAAATTGAAGATATCTTCATCTAAGATACCATATTAAAGCTGTACTTTCTGTAGTTGCTTAAACCAGGTCTTAATAATCTTAGGATTCTCACATTTAGCTCTCTTATAGTTGTATTTTCGTGCAAACTTGCTTCTGATCTCTTCACGGCAATTGATAAAGGTTGACACCCAGTTCTTGCCTACAGGCGTGTGTGTAGATGAGGTATCTGCTTGAAGAAGAATATTTGCCATTTCCTGCACATGTGAAGGCCTAGGAGCAACTCCACGCATATCCCTAGATAGTACCCATTCTATCAAGGTATCCTCCTGAGTTTGAGATAGCCTGTGGCCATTGGCACGCTGTTCAATGCGAAATTGGTGTCCTGCAAGGTGTTCTTGAAGAGTGGATCGGGGCACATTAAATATTGTGGCAGCGCGATGAATACTTGAAATTTGATCGTTTTTTAAAGCCAATATTGCTAATTGAATCCTTCCCTCTTGCTCCACCAATTTTTGAGATGTTTGACGCGCTTTTGGTGGCATGGTGGTTGATTGAATGGCTTCAATTTATCAAGGCGGCCGAATTCGATGAGGTGGCCGGCTCGGTTGGGAATTACGTTAATATACACTTAATTAAGAAACCACCAACTCATCAATTCATTGCAATGTTTCTTTCGGATGTCTACGTACATCTGAGGACAGTGCAGCAAGGAAGGAAGCGATTGTAGCTATCTATACCCGTCAACGTTTACGCAGGAAGGTCGAGCTTCAGCGGAGATCCACCATCAGAACCGGCCGTCCTCAAGGCCACGGAGCGAGAGAAATCCGACATACTCATGGCCAAGCCTGCATGTGCGTAGTTCGTAGTCTTGCCAGCCGGGCCAGAAAATCCACCACTCCCCCCCCGGCATAGCAATCCACACACGAAACCATTCGCGTCGACGACAAGGGATCCCTCGTCGCCCGGCTCCGCGAACGAAGACTGCTGGAAACCCGCTTGACTCCGAGTCTTACGTTGTAAATTCAGATGACCGGGACCCGATTGCCCTGGTGGTCGTAACAAAGGGCTTCCTCCTCCTCTCCACTCTAGTTGCAACAAGCCAGTGCGCCGTTGCGCGTCCAATCTTATAGTAAACGCCACCTTTCTCCAAAGAACCGAATTCCGTCAGCAGTGTTCCTAGATCGGCGGGGATCCTGGTATTGAGGCCGAAGCGGTCGGTTCTCTGGTGTTCCGGGACAGCAAACATCCTGTTCGGTCTGAGGAACCTCCGGGCCACCTCTTCGGAAACTCGATAAACGCCCAATCCTTGATTTTATCCTCCAGTATCGCCTTTCCAGACGTAGCAAGGACATTGCCCGTCCTGTGGGGCATTCCGTGGACGACGACCTCTCGGGTCCGAAGGAGGGCACGCACTGCTTCCCTATTTCGGTCGAGAGAGCTCTGTAGTCCCTTCTAGAGGTGTAGCCCCCCCCCCCCCCCCCGGGGTCAATATCTGCCTTTCTTGGATTCTCTGTGTGCATGTCTGAATGGCATCTTCGTGAACCTGGATCCGTTCTCTGATATCGGTGAGCGTAGCCTCACAGTCCATTCTCGCGAGCGACTCCGTTTGAATTACTCGTGGAGGCTGTCGAGAAGGAGAAACAGCCGAAACGGTCTAGGCCCGTGAGAAACGAATCGGGGCGTGATCGGAGCCAAAGAGAAACACGCAGAGCCCGCTCACTGGCTTGTCGCCCGCCGGGTACAGAGGTTTCGTAACGATGCGCGGCAAAAAGCTCACACTCTGTGGGAACCCGTAGTTTGTCAGGGTGTCTCTGATTTCGGTTCTTAGATCTGAGAATCTGTGCTGGAGTGGTGATGAGTCTTCGAAGGAGAGAGGGTAAGGCCAGGGAACTGGCAAGGTCGTGGAACGGAATGGGTCTCCGTGCATGAGGTATTCCTCGATGGTCATAGCCCCATCAGTGTCTTCAGAATCTCGAAGAAGACGGCGTTTCGCTCTTGGTGAATCTGGGAGGGTGGGGAGAGGAAAGGCCATTTTGCTTAGCAGTGGCAAGTATCCACAGCCACGCTGGAGGAGGGAGTGAGAGAAGGAAAAGGGAAAAACAACAAAAAAAAGGTAGAGCAAGAAGAGGGAGGGAAAAAGAAAGGCCGACTAACACAACTCTGATTCAATTTTACCTCCTATCAACTTGTCTATTGACCGAAATATGACATCTTTTACTATTCACTGGCCCTACACAGTTCCGTCACAAACTTTGCTGCAGTTAATATTGTTATGCGCAAGGATATCTCTCCTAAGTTCACAGGGGGGGACTTCACCATAAATGGTGTCCAGGTGCTCTCTGAAAATGTACAAGAAAATCTACCTGGGCCAATACATCATCAATGCATTTGACCGCAGATGTTTGAACAAGTTTGCTTTGAAACCCAGGCCTGAAACTCCCCCACCCGGTGTGGTTGCATCACTTGGCTGTGGAGAGCATCTTCCGTGATGCCTAGCGGAGTATGATCCGTTGATCCTCCTCGTGCTGAGTGTCCGCTAGTCGATACCCATATATAGCCTCGTGCAGTTTTCCAATACGATAAGTTCGTTTGTAGGCCTGCTCTCCATCACTGAACTTGCCCCGGGGTCCAAAGAGGACTACAGTGGTCGCTTGAGTGCAGGTTAACCCCACCGGGGCCCTTGGGCACAACTCGGCGGAAAACAGCGCCTTTGATATTAAAAGTGTGGTAATATTCACCAGCTCTTCCATGTCGTCCCGGATTATTCCGTGTTTTTGCTTGGCTGCCTAGGCCCTTTCGGATTCGAATCCACCATTCAAGGTAACTAAAGAGGGTTCTCAAGATAATTGAACACGCAGCACTTGGAATCACCGATTCCGCAAAGGAAGACGGTTCTCCGGTTAGCTCCTGGTTTTACTAAAGATCACGAATTCCTCTGTTTGTGAATTCAGATAGCTGGGCCTAGCTAAGACAAGTGCCCTCTGATGGGCCTCCTCACAACATGTGAAGAAGGCTCTGATAAGGGTATGGGCAGCAGTCGAAACGACCTCGAAAACGGTTTGCCTTTCGGGACGGGAGTGGACCGAATGGACCCGTTTTGCCCAGAATCGGCCACCCAGTGAGCGTATTTTGACAATTCCCCCCTGATCTGCTTGTCGGCGGAGCGCCATTTGGTGAGCGCTGATGATGGATATGGCCATAATAGACGGCACCGCGTCCCCATATTTTTTTTCATTTTCATACGTGGCTCGATGACGAATTATCGCATCGCAATCGGTGCAATTGGTTTTGAGGCCTTGGGCCAAACATCGATGGGGTAAAGACTAGATCCACATTCACCGTCTAAGCGTGTAGATGGAAAGAGCCAAGTCGTGCAAATAGAGAGGCCATCTATTCTCTTCGATTGGGTCCCAGTGGGTTGCACATAACTTCCAGGTATCACGTTAACCAACGATTCCACTATCCTTGAGTGGGCCGCATCGCAATGCTCTCACTTCCATAGCTGTCCTAGAATAATCAGCTAACGGTCAAGCTCACGAGCATGGTATTCAAGACTGACCTACCAGAGAAAGTCATATGACTGCCATAGCATCATGACGTTTTCATGGTTATTGATGCTTTTCGATATGAAAGTTAGTCAATGAATCATGGATAACCAGTAAGCGCGGTAGACGGAGATGATGTGCTTATTCGCGGTGAAGTCGGGTGAGCTGGGAGATTTAAGGCCTTAATGGGAATAGGAAGTCTCTGCCGAGGTGACTTATTGTAGGATATAATGTATCAAGACGTTGAAGAAGAGTAGGAGTAAGAAGGATAGAGGAAGAGGAAGAGGAAGAGATCGGGGGGAGAAATCCATGGAGATTATAAGGCCTTCCAACAGTGCAGTGATGAAAGAGAGACATACAACGCTACCATTCACTCCTTCTTTAATACCTGTAATTCCACTCGCCTGAATATTCACTTCTGCAGAATTTTTTTTTTTTCTTTGTTCACTTGGCATATTTCAGCTTTTGAATTATGATCTCATTCACTGCTTATAGTCCACAGAATCGGCGCAACAATCCATCCGAGCCCTATTCGGCGCAATCGTTGAGCCGCCACAGTAATATCTATAGCCAATCACAGAAAGACAATATGGTTGGTTACACAGCGTCGAGATGAATAGATGTCTTGGCTCTTGGTTTGGCATGTTGAGCTGGTCTACGTACCCCTTGCTACCTGGAATGTGGCCTAGGCCATATAAAATTTGCCCCTCTTTGCTCAGTATCACGCGTGATCAAGCGCGAATCCACCAAGGTAAGTCAGCGATATGCATCTCGACTGGAACCCAGATCAGGAGATCCCCGATCTCACGGGGAAAGTCTTCTTCATCACCGGAGGTATATCATCCATTCATCCTACCCCCCCCCCCCCCCCCTTCTCTCATCGCCTATTAAATTAACACAGGAACCGCCGGCCTCGGCGCCTCAACAACCCTCCAGCTGGCCAAACACAACGCCGCCAAAATCTACATCAGCGGGCGCAATGCCCCCGGCGCCGAAAAGGTCATCTCAGACGCCAAAGCCATCAACCCCGCCACCGCGGTCACCTTCATCAAATGCGACCTGACCTCACTCGCCGCCGTGAAGGCCAGCGCGACCGAGTTCCTTGCGCAGGAATCCCGTCTGGATGTCCTAATCTGCAACGCGGGGATCATGGCCACTGCCCCGGGTCTCACGAGCGATGGCTACGAGATCCAATTCGGCACGAACCATCTCGGCCACGCGATGCTGATCACGCAGCTCCTGCCGTTGTTGCAGAGTTCCGCTGAGGCGACGGGCACAGGCGATGCGAGAGTGGTGATTTTGACCTCGCAGGGGCTGTTCCTTCACCCGTCTGCCGGGATTGTCTTCAAGGACCTCAAGACAACACAGGATGGCGGGCCCATGTGGTCCTGGTTCCGGTATGGACAGAGTAAATTGGCGAATCTGCTGTATGCGCGCGAGCTAGCGAGGCGATACCCTGGGGTTACGGCTGTGGCTGTTCACCCGGGCTTGGTGGCGACGGGGTTGGTAAAGTCCATGGGGTTTGCAAAGAGGTGGTTTGTCTATTTGACTGCATGGCGACAGAAGTTGAGTCCCGAGCAGGGAGCGTAGAATGAGCTTTGGGCTGCGACGGCGGAGGAAACGACAGTCGTGAGCGGCAAGTACTATGAGCCGGTCGGGATAGACAAATACTCGAGTTTGGATAAGACGGCGAAAAGTGACGAGTTGGCGAGGGAGTTGTGGGAGTGGACAGACGGCGTTTTGAAGGAGTTTTGATTTATATCGCAATATCACCCGGAATAGGTTAATATGTAGCACATAATACGTGATTGGTTCTTTTCACAATGTCATCATAACTGAGTCCGTGGTCCTCCGTACATACGACATAGTATGTAGTTAGTAGGTTGTTGATGACTCCCCTGTCGATCCCCCGGCAATCACAAATCCGAGGCGGAACAACTCCTCTCATACGTTGATTGGCTCATAATTCACCTTGGAAAGCTTCACGGGCACACTCGACTGACGGATCCATAGCGTCGGGCCAATACGAAGGCCCTTCTCCATGATGGGAATGACGATCGACGCCGATTCTTCTGCGCCCAAACTTCTTATGGCGATCTCTTGATTTAGGGCTCTGGTTTGTGAAGACTTTGAAATTAAAAGCTCACAGGATCTCACATGAGGAACTGAATCTCCCAATGAGGAGCGTCGACAGCAAATGGTGTGCTTGGCCGTCTAGCTGTTCCCGTATTGGCCCTCGCCCAATCCCACCGTCTATACCTGTGATACAGTTCATTCGGGTAAAGCACTCTCTCTTGCCCCAGATTTGCCCTGTGAATTGCTGGATCGGGCAACCTCTGCACACAAAGTCCCCTGGAACAGAAATTATCACCAGTCCAATGCCTCGGCGAGGAAAGGATAAGATGCCTGTCCTGCAGGGTTAGAGAGATCTTAAAAGGGAGTGGTCCTCATCCTCGAGAATTGTGCCCAGAGTGTGGAGAAAACCCCTGCCGATAATCTTCTGCCACCATCGCCATCGCCATCATGGTGAGCCCCAGCTTCCTCCTCTTCCAGCTCCTCTGTCTCCTGGCGCCGTTCCTCGCGGTGGGAACTCCCATGGCGCGAGGCGGTCCTCTCCTCCCGACTGAGGACCCCTTCTACCAGCCTCCGGGTGGCTTCGAGTCCAAGGCCCCCGGAACAATCCTGCGACACCGCCCCCCTCCCTTCCCCATCGCGGCCTTTGGCTTCGCCAAGGCCAACATCAAGTCTGCGCATCAGGTCCTGTTCCGGTCGACTGACTCCTTCGGCAAACCCATTGCTGCCGTCACCACTGTGCTGGTCCCCCACAACGCAGACTACAACAAGGTCCTGTCGTACCAGGTCGCCCAGGATGCCGCGGACCCGAACTGCTCCCCGTCCTTCGCCCTGCAGCAGTACTCAGACGCCGGCGAGGCCCTCTCGCTCATCATGCCCCAGCTGGAGTTCATCTTCCAGGCCACGGCCCTCAAGAAGGGCTGGATTGTCACCGTCCCCGACCATCTCGGCCCTAAATCCGCCTTCCTGGCCAACACTCTCTCCGGGCAGATCACCCTCGACGGGATCCGTGCGACACTTGACTCGGGCTCATTCACCAACGTCTCGCCCCAGGCGACGTCCGTCCTGTGGGGATACTCCGGGGGCAGTCTAGCGAGCGGGTTCGCCGCCGAGCTGCAGCCGATCTACGCCCCCGAGCTGCGCATCGCCGGTGCCGCCCTCGGTGGAACCGTCCCCAAGATTCTCCCCGTCATCGAGGCCGTAAATAATGGCCCCTTCACCGGCCTCATCCCCGCCGGCGTCCAAGGCCTCGCCAACGAATACCCCATCGCCCAGAAGATCATCGACGAGAACCTTCTCCCGGAGAAAGCGGCCAAGTTCAACAAGACCAAAATCCTGTGTCTCACCGGGGACTCCCTCGAGTATGGCGGCGAGGATATCTACACCTACGTCAAGGACAAGAACGTCTTCACCAGCCCCGAAGCCACCACCCTCCTCAACGCCAACGCAATGGGTCAGAATATTCCCGAGATCCCTATCCTGATTTACAAATCCGCCAACGACGAGGTCAGCCCCGTCGAGGACACCGATGAGTTGTATCAGCACTACTGCGCGAACGGCGCATCGGTGGAGTACAAGCGCGATTTGCTCTCCGAGCACGCTCTGCTGGAGATCCTCGGCGCCGCCGATGCCTTCATCTGGCTAGCTGACCGTATGAATGGGAAGCCCGTTAAGAAGGGTTGCACGAAGTCGACTGAGCTTACCAGCCTGCTTGACCTCGGTGCGATCACGGTGTTTGGTCTTGCGACTGTCAATATATTGCTGTCATTCTTGTCGTTGCCGATTGGACCCATTGGCTTGTGAGCAGCTGTGACGGTTCATTATAGCTTTGCTGGACACCTATACATAATATCTCTAGTTAGCTCAATATATCTATCTCTTAATCACAGAAAAACAAAAGCATCTAATGTTGGGATAACCTACCTCAATCAATACTCCACGCACGTAACTCGTCAACAGGCAGAAGGCAACGATCACCGCGTTGTATCCTGTCTTTACAATATGGAGTTGGCTACACTATCTTTAGATCTTTCGTTCGCGACCCGAAATCCCCCATCAGCCAAAGCACATCATCTCTCTGCACAACCTGCAATCCAGCAACTGCCGCTTGAAAATAAGTGCCACTTGGAAAAGGCAGATAGAGATGTGCTATGCCTTTACCTCAGATATCTTTAGAAGATTCTGAACGAATGTTTGGACGTTCTTCAACCTTGGGGTCCTTGATTTCATGGACTCGATCCTAGTTTGGAACCTGAGAAACGCAAGTCCACACCCCAGCTCCCCCAAAATTATGTAGTCGTGAATTTGAATCATTATTGACGTTCGAGCTTATCCCGTGTACTGGAACGCTTCCCCGGCGGTAACTTCTTGTAACACAGATCCCACTAGGAGACCGGACCACTGTGCTTCAAAAGCGCCGGATCTGCCCCTTTTTCCAGTAATAGCCGCGTCATGGTGAGGAGTGCTTTGCTCGAGGCCCATGAAAGCGGGGTCCAGTAAATATTGTCTTTTGCCTCTAAATGTGCTCCTTTCTCCAGAAGAAAATCCACAATTGCGAGATGGTCATACGCAGCAGCCCATGATAGTGGTGTCCGACCATTGTCATCCTCTGAGTTAATGTCGGCTCCATGTTCCAGAAGTAGCTTAACAACAGCCTGATGACCCTTAAATGCAGCCCATGTGAGTGCAGTCCAGCCTCCAAAATCTTTTGATTCTAGATCCACTCCATGATCTACAGTCTCCACAGATGCGCCGTTCCCCTCAACCCACGAGAGTGGCATGCCACCCTCCATATCATTGGACTTGGAATCTGTCTTGTTTTTGAGAATGGTTCTTACAGCTTCTTCATCACCATTCTCTGCAGCCAGTGATAGACGTGTTCGGCCACTGTCGTCCTTCCAATTAAGCGCGGCTGTGTGGCGTCGAAGTCGTCTGACAACCTCTTTATGCCATGCGGTTACCGCCCACGCAACTAGAGCGTTCGCATTGCCATCTTGTGAATTAGGATTTGCTCCTTTTTCCAGGAGCAACTTGACAGTGTGTGCATGGCCATATCTTGCTGCCCATGCAACAGGGCCGTTCCCGTTGCTATCCTGTAAATTGGGGTTTGCCCCGGCTTCCAGGAGTAACTTGACACTGAGTGCATGGCCATATCTTGCCGCCCATGAAACTGGGCTGTTCCCATTGTGACCTTGTAAATTAGGATTTGCTCCTTTTTCCAGGAGTAACACGAGAATATCTGCATGGCCAGATCTTGCCGCCCATGCAACTGGACTGTTCCCATTGCTATCTCGTAAATTAGGACTTGCTCCTTTTTCCAATAGTAACTTTAGAATATCCGTGTGGCCGTTCGCAGCCGCCATGCACGCTGCTGTGAGTCCACCAGGTTCCTCAGAGTCAACTGGAGCTCCATTCGCGAGCAGCAAACTTGTAACTGTGCCGTGCCCCTTCTCGGCTGCCCATACCATCAATTTTTGAACGTCAACGTCTTTGCAATGAGGACTAGCCCCTTTCTCAAGAAGTAATTTCGTCAGTGTTTCGAGACCTCTTTTCAAGGACCACGATAGCGACGTTCGATCTTCCATATCTCGAGCATCGAGGTCGGCTCCTTTAGATATCAGAGCGAGGGAGGCTTCGAGATGCCCATTTCTTACCGCACACAAGAGTGGGGTCTGGTCAGTTTTGAGGTCCCTCCTCTCAATGCTGGCTCCCTTTCCTGCCAAAAGTTCCACAACCTCTTCATGTCCATTACTAGCTGCCAACCAAAGTGGTGTCCGCTGGGATCTTGAAGGCCGATCCACCTCAATCCCCCTTAAGTTGACCAAAAGCAGAGCAATTTGCAAGTGACCTTTTGCAGCGGCATGGTGTAATGCAGTATTCCCCTGGTGGTCCATGGCATTGACTTCACAAATTCCCACCAGCCTTTCCACAATTGTAAGGTATCCCAGTTTTGATGCCACGTGGAGTGCAGGGAGATTTTCGCCAATCAGTGGGATATTGCAGATAGTGCGCAAAAGCTTTTCCCATTTCCATGCAATCATGAGGATGGGAATGTGCTGTTCCTTGACTCCCCATCCGAAAAGGCCATGCAAATGTGAATGTTGTGACCGTCCTCCAGGTGACCAAGGATGGATATTCCAGGAATCATTAAAACACAACACCAGTCGTTCAAACTTGTTCCAGATTGATGATTCGAAGGTTATATCCTTTGTTTGCCTAAGCCAGTTTTCAGTTGCATAATCCAAGAACTTGTATTTTGAGCGATCAGGAATTGGAGCTTGGGCGAAGCGAATGTCGGGAAGTTCTCGGGAGTAGGTGGAGTTACTCTGTGCCCTATATATGAGCGATAAAAGCCTATCGGCAACGGGTATTGCGGATGCCAGAGCCTGACTTCTAACATAAGCTAGGTCTGGGAGGTCAACGGTGACTGTTCCACGCATTTTCCCTACCTGCAGCCCGAAATCAGCGAACGAAAGGTAAACAACCGAAAATTCCCCACACTCAAGTTCACCATCCTGTGCGCTAGCAGGGTATTGAGGTATTTTACTCTCTTGATATTTTTCAAGATACTTTTTCACTGAGGGATGTGCAAACCGTACACAGCCGTCTGTCGGATCAACCACCGCAAGATTGGCACAGCAGCCAACGACGAAGTCTGTCCGTGGGATTTTGGTACTATTCCAAGCACTGTCCGACAGATCAAATGCAACAGCTTCCTTCAGTTCTTCAACTTCAAGGGGGCGACTGGAAAAGCTAATCCATTTCAGCACCTTGAGGGTGCGGCTGTCTTGTAGCTTCATTCTTCTCACACAACGAGAATAGGTCTCCTCCAGGTCTTTCGGTAACTGACTCAAGGCTCTCTGGATTTCTGCGTCTGTAAAGCAAGTATCCCAGAGAATCTCCAACTGGAGATAGACCCATAGGAATCTGTTTTTGTGAGTCCACCATACACTTTAGCCCAGTTCTGGCTGTTGAAATGGGCTACATACATTCCAGATGACTTAGTAAGGAGCACATCCTTGATTTCTTGCAGCAGCAGAGCATCCTCAACAAGTGGCCTTGACATCATTTTCTCGGTAGTTCTCCTGTCAATATAGATCTTGATATCCGGCAGAATATTATGAGTTGTCGAGATTTGACTTGTTCCTGGGATCGCTGTGCTAATGTTGAGGTATCCAGGAAGTTGGTCCCTACTCAACAGCAAGATCCGCGACCCGCGTGTTGATAATGAACGCAAAACCCCGAAAAGATTTTGAATGTCATCGGATTCCAAATTTTCAAGTCCATCAATAACGTAAATTGTGTCCAAGACATGATCAAATAGGTGGCGAAAAATTTCTGCCAGGTCTTCAAAATCTGGCTGCGTCCGGTCATGCCTAAAACAGGCTTCGATTTTTTTTAACACAACCGAAGGGTACGGTTTAGATGTTCGTTGCAAAATCTGAAAAAGCTGTTTAATGAAGCTAGCCATGATATATGCGGCTCCCAGTTGTTCACGCTGTTCGCTTTCGCAGTAGAAATAAACGGCTGGTGAGGCATCCTCAAGAATTCGATCGACAACCGCCGTCCTATTACCTGTCAGGTCTTTGATATGAAGAGTCGGGCTTAGAGTCTGATGTGACTAACGCTATCATTGTTTTGCCCGAGCCGACTAATAAGAACCTCATTAGGATTAACAGTACCATACTGCTAGAGATGACTTACTTTTTCCAGAGCACCACAGGCTGGTAGCTTTCTTTTGTTCAAACCAGGCTTTAAAGTGAAGGTGGTCAAGAAACCACTGGGCGGTTCCCGAGAGCCTCTTGCGTGCTAGCCTTCGATGGACTCGATCATGGTCATAATCCGAAAGCTTCGTGAATAAACCCTCAATGTCGAAAGAATCTATGAACTCAGCCGTCAAAAATCACGATTCTCCAGGAGATTCAAATACCACGGCGCTCACCAGACCGGAGGATTATCATATTCTGCTTATATGCGAGGCTAGCTTCGCCAACCTGGCTTTCAGGTCCTAAACTTCGTTGGGCAATGGTATCCTCTGTAATATTGCTGTGGGATCGAATGACGATAGCTTCACTTTCGGTTTCACTTCCATGGCTCATGAGCTGCGAGTTCCTCTTAAATGCAGTCGTTAAGTAAGCTTCTGGATGTGAATCCTTCGAAACCACGGAGAGAAGTATTTTGGTATACGCAGCTGCGGTAAGAGCTGCGTAGCCTTGCCACTGTTTGTTCTTATGTGAATCAGAATAATCACAAACCCCACGAATTACTAAACATGGAACTTGGTTCATGAGCCCAGCAGCTTCCATTTCAAAGCAAAGTATTCCAGATTGCTTTGCCAGCCGATCACGCGCCTGGCCATCTCTCATCACTTGGTTGCCAGACGCGATAAGTCCATAGTGAACTTGAGGCTCATTCGAGGCTCGTGGCTTACGGTAGACAACGTATTCTTCGTCACAGTTGTCACATTGATCTTCGCCTCCCGGATGATCGTAGGCTGCTTTAAAAAGCTGGTCTTGTATCTTGGTTGGCCTTGAACACAGGGCACTCATCTCGGGATTTTTGTTTAGCACATCCGATATCATTTTCGAAAGATTCGGTCTAACCCCCAGGATTTCATCCGCCTGCAAACGTGCTATTGCATTCAAGAGGACTTGTGGCGGCTGGTTCATCATTCCGGTTTGTTGAAATACTCCACCGGTGATGGCTTTTCCATAGTCATATTGTAATATACCACCTAAGATACCAGTGGGTTTGCTAACCACAACATCGCCCAATCGAATATCATTTTTCTCGCTAGGAACGCCGCCCCCAATTCCCACCATTAAACAAAAGCGCACAGCTGAGAAAGTCGATCGCATTTGAGCTACCACAGTTGCCGCGGAAGTCGTGCCATACACACCCGATGGTAGATAAGCAATGATAATATTGTGGCCACATATTTCCCCCAGGGTATATGAATTGTCGTCTGTGGAGGGCTGTGAAAGCCGCGGATGCGACTTATCTAGCAGCGCTCGAGCTGCTGCAGCTTCTAGCGGGAGGGCGCAAATCCAGCAAACAGTATAATTCTGATGGGTGACCATGATGGCAGAAACTAACCATGACGGTTCGATCGGTCGTTTTTAATCGCGCTGTGGTTTAAAGATTCGACACGGGCGACAAGGGTCAAATTTTCAACTATCAGATCGAGATCTATTGCATGATAAAGAGGCAGTGGAAACAACCGGATTCGTCTTGCATTGAGATACAGACTTGGTTTATCGACAGGCTAGGATGCCGTTCCAGCACTCTCTAAGAGTCTTATCGTTTAGTCAAGCAGGAACATGGATTGGACCAAGCAGGCATCTTCGCGGAAGGTTTTCGATGTAGCTAAAGAGAGCGCAAGGTGCCGGCTTGAAGTGAGCGGCTGGTACAAACATCGATGATAGAATATCCACATAACAGATACTTGTACTACTTGGAGGTCTCAGTAGTTTAGGGAAGAGAAGGGGTGTCGAGAGAAGGATCGGTGCTGTTGTTGGTGGGCAAGGTTGAATGGGTTCGTGACTGCGGGGTTACGCCGAGGCGTGTTAGCCTCGCCTCGAACTTCAGCAAAAGGTCCAGTACCCTCTCCATGCACTATTCTTGATGTGCTCCATTTGCGTGACATGCTCGGGAGAATAAGACTCCAAAACCTGCCCGAACTCGTCGCTGGTTCTACGAGGTCAAAGCTGCATGTATAAAACTCTGATTCGCATAAAGCAGAGAAAAAGCAAGCATAGAAGGGTATGAAAACACAAAGTCTCAGAAGAAAAGCATATAAAATCCGCACATCAGGCCGTATAAGGCGGAGGAAGATCCTCATCAGTTTCACTCTCAATGTCACTACATTCCGCTTCCGACTCCGACGCCAACTCCTTCATCCACACCTCCGGCTTTTTCTCGTTGCTCGCTTGAACATCCATTACCTTTCAAAATAGATTAGCATAAGTCAAGATTGGGGAGAAGAATACTCAAAAGAAAAAACTTACCACGCCGTCCCGACCCTCAGCGACAACCCCCTCCCCCAAACTCCCCACCAACTTTCCATTCTTCCACACCCCATTCCTCAATACCATCCCCTTGAAATCAGTCCCAATGACGATACAATCGCTGACATCGCAGTCCTTTAGTGATGCCCGCCTAAGCCGACTCCGATAGACCCGCGACCTCTCCAGCGAGCTACGGGAGATAGCGCTCTCAGCGACTACCGAGTCCCGGGCCTGAGACCGAGATAGAGAACTATTATCGGTTACGGAGGTGTTCTTCACCTTGCACCGCCGCATAGAGGTTACATTATCCAGGGTCGAGTTGCTCGCCTGGACAAAACGCGCGGAATAGACATTGCTCAATGTGCTGTGGGTCAGCTTGCAGCGGCGAGCAGAGATGTTCGTCACGGTGGAATGGGAGACCTGGCTGCGCTTGATGGTGGTGGGGAATGAGGGTAGTGAGGATGGGTTACGGGTAACGGTCACCTCGTTCAGCGAGCTTCGGCTAATGCTATCTGCGTGAGTGAGGTTGGAGAGGTTGGACTTGTTGATGGAGGAGCGGATGATGGCGGGGGAGGAGTTAGGGAAGACGGATTCGTTGATTTTACTTCGTTTTGGCATTTTTGTTTTTGTCTGAGATATGTGTAGCTATTTCTCAAAATTTGAGCGTTATGGAATGATTATGGTGATGGTGTAGATGGGCGAGACGGCAGGTATGACGAGAGTTATATACCAGGTAGTAATAATGCTGCTGCCTATGGAATGAATTGTCCAATCACCCAGATCTACTGCAATATAATGAATGGAACTCAAGTAATATTAAAGTTCAGAACCTAGTTCTTTCAATTTCGCGCATTATTACGACCGACGACTTCCTGTTGAATGAGTTGGTAAAATGTCACTTGATTCTATGTAAGTGAGGCAAGGATAGAGTGGGACTGATACCGACGATAAGCTCTTTAAGAGCGAAATATTCAAGGGCACCACGAGCTTGTTATCTCTAAATTACCCCTAGACAGAGTACCAGGGATATGAAAATACGATCATATCAACTAACTACAGACTCAATATCCCGGTCAATTGCAAAATCTTGGATAATTTCTTGTATGCCTCTCGCAATTGATTGATAAGAGAATCGTCACGTGTTGATATGATATTGCGCGCCTCAGGCAGAAACACCTTATCCCGGATCAATATTCACCCGATCCACCTTGAATTAATCCTGCGTTCACGTGATCCCAAATCTGGAGCTGATATCATGTTTCGCGGCCAACATTTTGAACACCAGCACACATAAATCCACAGCCATGGCCGACGCAGCAAACATCCAGTGAGCTTTTCCCGCCCGCCAAAAAGTTGACCAAGGATTGCTAACAGTTCCAAGGACCCTCCTCCAGAAGCCTCGCCAGGAATGCACGTAAGTTCCCCTTTCCCGCCCGCAACTCGCATAAACAGACGGACTAACCACGCGGCCAATGCTATAGAGAATATGAAATCGCTCAGATTGTATGTCCCTACTTTCGAATATCGCTTCCTTGATGACTGTCAAAGCCGGTATAGATGGAAAATGAAGCTAATGTGGTCATAATAGGAGGAGTGGGAGCTGAGCAACGGCCCGCTGTCGCTCCTGCAAACAGCGGTTCGCAGCAATACCCAGGTTCTGATCAGTCTTCGGTCGAATCGCAAATTGTGGGTGTACCTTGGAAAATTGGTTTAAATTGATTTGGAAAGTGGCTGACAGGGCTGGATGGATGCTAGGCTTGCTCGAGTGAAAGCTTTCGATCGTCACAGCAATATGTATGTGCAACCTTGTTCCCCTTTTAAGGATGCCGGATTAGGCCTTTATTTTGGATATTAATATGCTAATGGCTGTTTAGGGTTCTTGAGAACGTCGTAAGTACACGCCTTGCCCTTCTTAGAGATCACCCGACCCTCCGATTCCTCACCTCTCTACACCCACGAGATACCAAACACCACTAATAATCCCACAGAAAGAAATGTGGACCGAACCCCAGAAGAACGGCAAGGGACGACCGGTGAACAAGGACCGATTCATTAGCAAGATGTGGGTGCCCTCCTACCCCATCTCCGAGCTTCCGGTACTAATGGCCGAATCATAGGTTCCTCCGAGGCGATAGCGTTATCCTTGTTCTTCTCAGTTAATTATGTACAACGGGCTTGTGTTACCAAGGCATCCGTGGTAGTCTGTTGGCATCTCTAATGGATTGGAGTTCTGGTTTCTTTGTGGGATAAAACAATACCCATGTCTCGTAAAAGAAAATAAAACGAAAAAAGTCGTGTTATGGGCCGCACTAGCCTGGAAAATTAATCATACTTTCATTTCCGTATTCAGTCCTTGCTTCGTTGTTTGTTGGCTGGTATAGATCCTCCAGGTGATTTAGAGTTAGGATCGACTTATGAGTCATCCTCGTAGGGTAGTTATAGTTGCATCTCTCAATTCCTGTGGGTCTCCCTTCTTCAGATTCATCCTTGAGATATTCTCTTGCCCCAAGGATCAAAATGCCACTATCACCACTCCAAACCGAGGTCGAACAACCCCCTCTTCCTCCTGTTGATCGAGGCAGAGATGCCTGGTTGATGTTGTTTTCATCATGTGTGATGCAACTCCCTGTCTGGGGTATGCTGCTATCCGAAAGGTAGTAGCAGCTATTGCTGATAACAATCAGGATTCTCTCTTGTGGCTGGTATCTTCCAAGAGTATTTCTCAGCCCATGGTAATCTCCACGGCAAGAGCAATGACCTAGCTATCGTTGGAACTACATCCACGGTAAGAATCGGCTATTCTAGATCCCCAGCCCAGACTAACACAGCTTAGGGGATCCTCTATCTTCTCTCGCCTTTCACCTTCTCTCTCCTCTCCCGTTATCCTTATTCCCTCCGATACTGTACCCCAGTTGGTTTGCTCTTAACTCTCACAGGAACTTTGCTCTCATCCTTCTCTGTGAGTGTATGGCAATTGATAGCCACGCAGGGCGTCTTGAGTGCCGTTGGAAACGCACTCTTGTTCTGCCCCGTCACCTTATATCTGGACCAATGGTTCATACAGAAACGAGGCCTCGCGATTGGAATTATGTGGGGAGGCAAGAGTATTTGTGGGGTAGTTCTCCCTTTCATCGCGAGTGCCTGTCTTGAACGGTTTGGATATCAAGTTACGCTCCAAGCGTGGGCCGTGACAACAGTACGCATCCCCGCCCCCCACCTAAAGCTATACTCCCCTCCTTCAAAGTAGCTTAGTTCCCTTTTAAATTTTCTATCCACAGCTCATAACCAGCATTCTCGGATTGCGTTTCGCAAAACCCCGTATCCCCCCGGCACCATCTACCTCCACGCGCCGTCTCGACCTCAGCTTCCTCAAACTGCCCACCTTCTGGATGCTCCAGCTCGGAAACATCATCCAGGGTCTCGGCTACTTCCTCCCCACCAACTACCTCCCCTCCTACTCAACAACAACAATCGGCCTGTCCCAGAACACCGGCACCCTCCTCGTCTCCCTCTTCAACGCAACCTCCATCCTAGGCGGCATCATCCTCGGCATCCTCTGCGACCGCTTCGCAGTCACGAACATCATGCTCCTCTCCTCCGTTGGCTCGGCTGCATCCGTCCTCCTCTTCTGGGGTCTCGCATCGCCGTCCTCATCCTCGCCGATCGCAATCTCCCTCCTCACCCTCTTCTCACTCACGTATGGCTTTTTCGCCGGCGGCTTCAGCTCGACTTGGTCCGGGGTCCTGACGCAGATCCAGAGGGACTCGCCGTCCTTGGAAACGGGTCTCGTCTTTGGATTGTTAGCTGGGGGGAGGGGCCTTGGGAATGTGGTTAGCTGGCCGTTGAGCACGTCCTTGCTTGAGTTTGGGGGTTTGGGACAGGAGGGAGAAGGAGGAGGAGGGACTGGGTTCGACACGCAGTATGGGGCGTTGATCTTGTTCACGGGTGTGACTGCTTTTCTAGGGGCTTGGGGGTGGATGTGGGGGTATTTTAGGGTGGTTTCAGCCTCGCTTTGTTGATTATCTGCTTTTTTGAGCGTGTGTTGCGGTTTGGTTGGATGGATGATATAGATAGCCACTGGTGGACAGCATTCAAAAGCTACCAGGGTTATGTGTGTGGATTTTCTTATTGATATAGTTGGTTCAGGTGATACAGCGAATGCGAGCTCGGTATGTAGTTGACAGTATTGAGTTTCATTTTGTGTTGCTAAAAATAAATGCTGGGGTTGATATGCAATATTGGGCACGTCAAGTTAGGGTTAGCAATACTGGGCCCTAGCTGGACAATACAATCAACACGAATTGATGTATAGACTTGGGCCGCAATCCACTTCAAGATTACAGTATACCTACGAGAAAATTACGGCGAGAGTTGGTCGAAGTAGGAAATTGAGCTCTCATCACATCCTAGACAAGGCCTGTATTCTGGTGGTGGAGTACCCAGTAATATTCAGTACTTTCCCACCCACTCCCACGTTTCCTTCGAAATTCGAATCCCCCCTCGGGTTATCATAGGCTCATACCAGGTCTTATGGTACCTGATCGGATACTCCTCTGTGATCTCCCACATGCCCAGCCGACAAAGAAGCTCCGCGATCCAGTCCGCAATCGCCACCGGCCCCGCATAGAGCATACCGCGGGTCTCATCCCTTGAATCCGAGTTCAGGGCACCCCCGCGTCTATCAACATATTGATGATGACCGGGTTCTGTACCACGATTGCCTGTAGCAGTGCCTGTCGGCCTGTGCTTCCGGCCCGGAGACTGGAGAAGCGGCTTTGCAGGTCCACGCCCCATTTGTGCAGGAAGCGGCAGATGAGGCGGTGTTGGCCGCCGTACGCGGCGCTGATAAAGGCGCGCTGGGGACCGAGGGGGATTTTATTGTTGGGGTGGTGGAGGAATAGGGCGACGGATTCTTCGTGGCCGGCTCTTCCGGCTGTTTCGATGGGGAGGAAGCCCCTGGGGCAATTCACGGTTGTGCGGGCCCCGGCGTCGAGGAGGATCTGGATGATATCGGTGTAATTGTGTGCTGCTGCGACGTGGAGAACCGTGCCGTGTTTGCGTCGGGGGAGATCAGCGTCGGGTTGTCTGTCGCCGGTACGGTAGTGGAGGAAGTTGACGTTCGCTCCGGCCTCCAGGAGCATCTGCACGATTTCCGTGCGGCGGTGGCGGACCGCCTCGTGGAGCATCTGCGCTTGAAAGCTTCCGAGGTCTGGAATGATCGTCCCCACTGCATCGAGGAGAAGATCGATAATGTTGGTATGCCCGCCCCTCGTCGCTGCTAGGATCGCCCTGTAGTATTCTGCTGAGCGCGTAGCCAATCCATACCCGGGGGATAACAGCAGCCGCACAATCTCTTCGTGTCCAGAGAGTGCAGCAGCGCGTAACGCATTCCCATCTGCGCTCTGATAAACATGTCTTGACCGAAGACAGACGTGCTGGATGTTCGGCTGCCAGTCATCATCGTAAATATGAGCCCCCACAACCCTCTGCGCATCCGCCCCATTCTCAAGCAGGTATTCTACAATCTCCTTATATCCCCAGGCCGCAGCGAGATGCAGTGGCATCCCAAAATAGGGACTTTCGGCGCTCACACCATCCGTCCTCTTTTCATCTCCCGGCGTATCTAGTAACGACCTGAGAAGGGAGAGGTCACCGATGATTACCGCCCCACAGAGTAAATCCTGAAATGGGGTGTCCTCGAATACCTCATGGCGTTCAAAGAACCGCCATTCATCGCAGCTCGCCAACTGGGCTGCGGATAAGGCGAGTTTCTCCTGGATATCCCTGGCCTGGGAGTCTAGGGCGTGCGTTAACGTGGTTAGTCGGGAGGCAGTCCCTGCGATGGCTTTGTAGATCTGCACTCCAGACGGGGTAGGGGAGTAGGAGCCCGCTAGTAACACCTGTGCTTTGAGAGGCGGGGACATGTACTCGCACAGCTCCGAGTGCCGTTCAACGAGTGGTATGACTTGGGTGGTGAAAACAAGGTGTTGGATCGCATGGTTGAACTTTTCTATTGGTTTGGTTAGTTGGGCTCAGTTCGATGGGGGATTGGACGGAGCGGTACTGTTGACGGGTCTGAGACGAAGGGCTTTGACGATGCCGATGGACCGGATTAAGTGCTCTATTACAAGGAGGAATACTTCTTGGGCTAGACTGTGGAGATCCATGATGAGGCTCTACTCTGGGCTGAGATGCGCAGGCAATGAGGAGTCATTTGTTTGTTTTCGTATTCGTTGGTTTCTCTTGTCTACCCCGCAGTGCTTATCTCGCGCAAAGCCACTGCTTCCATGGGACATATTCAATAAAATTAATCTCCGAAGTTCTCTCGTTATATCCTTATTGATTTCTGATCTGGACCCTGACTAGCTGTTCATCCTGATCCCCGTGGCAGTGCAGTTGCGTACCTATTCATCTAGTCACTCGTAGTGCAATCGATTGGAACTGCGTCATGGATTCATGGTGCAAGTTCAGCCACTGAACGTATCATTCTGATAGATAGAATCCGGCCAAAAGATACTCGGGAATGATAGCGATGATCTGAACCCACACTAAACTCTTGTCACCCAGCCAGACTCGGTACCTCCAGCCAATAACGACCTCGGTCCAACGTGTCTCTGGGATGTCAAATAATTGAACCTTTTTAACGTCGCAAAAGCCGAGGTCAATCTTTCTTGGTCAACAAAAGATCTCCAACCATAAACACCTACAGGGAATCTCATATTTTAAACTTATCTTTAAATTGATCCTCAGCTCCCTCTTCCACGTGATACCCGATTACAACCATCCTTAACACCAACTCTCTCCCTCTCTCTCCGTCTCACTCTCTTCACCTTCACCTTCACCTTCTTCCTCCCTCAACCCCTTTTAATTCAATAAATAATAATAAAAAAAGATGTCCGACCTCGCCCACTTCCAATCCATCCCCTGGGTCTCCTCCCTCATCTCCGACCCCTCCTTCACCACCATCCCAACCCCATCCCGCATCCCCAAGCCAACGACCGAAGACAGCTTCTTCGCCCACACCATCAACTCCCCCTCGACCATCTCCGCCTGTCTCACCCAGTACCGACAATCACAATCCCCACCCCCCACCTCTATCTACTCTTCCTCCATAAATGAATCCGCCATCCCCACCAACGAACTCCGCATGTTCTGCACCCTCGGCTCGAACCTCAATGGCTACCCGGGCGTGTTACACGGCGGCGTCGTGACCTCCTTACTCGACGAGGTGATGGGCCTGATTCTGAGTTTCTCTCTAGGCGGTGGGATCCCTGGGCAGGCGGGGCCCGTGACGGCGTACCTGAATACGAAGTTTAAGAGGCCAGTTGAGACGCCGGGGACGATTGTGGTGACGGGGAAGGTCATGGAGGTTAGGGATGGGCGGAAGTGGAAGATTGTTGGGGAGATTCGGGATGCGGGGGGGAATGTCTTGGCCGAGGCGGAGTGTTTGTATGTGGCGATTAAGAATAAGTTATGAGATTTTTATGTATATTAGAAGAAAAAAAGGAGGGAAAAGGGTTAAAGATAGATGAAAGAGATTAATAAATACAATGAGCTTTATGAATATCCAATAGATATGCCTCTCCATCTCAAGTAAATGAAAGTTTATAACTTTAGCACCGACCTAATTTCAGCCGCATGGTGAACGACATCATCAGTCGAGTATCACGATTGCTTTTAGTGCATGAGCCGGAACCATGGCTAGGCCTGAAAAAGCCCCTTTGCAAATCGGTTAAGCAGGGTATCTGGAGTCAATGCCTCGCTGGAACACGCGCTGGTAGAGACAAAGAAGACAGTATCGATGAAACCTATCACGGAGTTTTTCAGTGAGAGGCTGAAGACGTATGTATAGTCTTCTATTCCACTTCGCTTTTTCAAGGTCGCTTGGAATGTAAGATTCCATCCCAGTTGCAGTTGGCTTAGAGCCGTTGTTCATAGCTCGTCGTGCTCATCGTCTTGCTCCCAGCCATCGTTCTCCTCGCATTGCCTCTTCAAAACCTTCCTCATCTGCTCACGTCTATGAAGAGCCAAACGCGCTCCAAACTCTCCTGCAAGGAAGAGAGTCGATCCAGGCTCGCCCCGAATCATTCTCAAGTCGTCTCTGACGACCCGTCGAATCGCGCTCTCGATGTTTGAAATATCACAGTAACTCGACACGATTACCGCCGTGTTTAGTTCGAGGGCAGGAGCAGGTGGTCCATTCGGGCAGGGTCTTCGGTTCTCTAGTCTGATCAGTTCTGTCTCCATGAAATGGGCCACCAAAAGGTAGGGAATCACGAACGACTAACCTAGGCTGATTAAAGCATCCTCCAGCACTTCTTCAAACATCGTAACGTACTCATCCTCCGCAATAAGAACGTCCTCCCACCGAATCACGGCGTTTGCCGAGTCTCCGACCCACCAGCCATTCAGATCAAGCGGCCATTCATCTAAATAATCGTCCTTGCCTCGTTCATCCAAAGTTTTGAAGAACTGATGCTGCTTCAGCTGCCGCCTCGCGCCCTCTACTGCTACGTATAGGGTACTCCATGATGCACCTTGCTCGATTTGCTCCAGGAGATACTTATTAGAATTGAGGACCCGATCCATCAGCAGCTCTGGAATCATATGGCACCCTAACGGGTCACATGGGAAGTCCAGATGACACTCCCTTCCCGAACCGACTGTTTTGATGTCAAGATGGGCCCACCCTTACTCGACAACTGGGATTTCTTCCCCCTCCTCCTTCCCATGCAGCAGGGCGCTGCTATTTAGAATAAGATCATAGTGATCCCCAATCATATGGGAAGGACTGAAATATGAAAGAGGGGAAATATCAGCTCTAAAAGGAGCCTCCGAAATAAGCTTCTCAATCTCGGCGGCGAAAAAATTCGGATAGACGATCACGGCCGATGTTATTTCAACAGGGCTGCCGCTGTTCTCCCGCGCAAGGCTCTTTATCACTGTGAATGCCTGGTCAAGCACTCTCTGGCCTTCCTCGAGAAAGTCCTCAAGAGACAGCGACTGCCCGGCTTTCTCAGATGGCCCAAACAATCCAATCGCCAACGCCCTAACTCTCGAAAGGATAGAATAAACGGTATCCAAAGCTGTCCGAAGCCCAGCTTGCCCTATCCTAATCCCAGATACAAGTCGGGGGTAGTCTCTTTTATATTCTTCAAGCCAAAACTCGCATAGGAGACGCGGATATTTAAACACGAACAATCTAGGCACCATCGTAATGCCCCAAACAAACCAATAATGATTACGGAGAGGCTCAGGGAGAAGGTTGCGTGGAGGCTTAGTGGTACTCCGCTTTTCCTGCCATTTCTGGACATATTCTTTGCGCAGTCGAGAGGTATATTTCGCGTATTCCTTAAGACCCATCTTAGGGTCAGACACGTGTGCCACCGCCAGTATGCTAACATTGTCGCGCGAATGCGCGTACGATGCTGATCTACAGCTCATAGTTAGCACAAAGTTCCCTTTAAATACAAGGGAGAAGATATCTACATGAAATCGAGACCGAGATGGATGGCGATCGGCTGCTCTGTCGGTTCGATGCCGCATTCTGGATGATCAGGTAAGGGTGTGCTTAGGGTCAGGAGAAAGAATATTGTTTGAATGATTATTATTTGGAGTGGCCGTGGGAATAATATTTCTTTGACTTTGATTGATTCTGAAGACTGAAAAATCGGGAATTGGAGTCCAGCAGCCTGTAATGCGGTTGATGACGAGTTTTTTATGCAATATTTTGTTGGGTTTAAGGAGGGCGCTGCCAGGCTACAACCACCGGGGGGGAAGGCAGTTACGGGCAGCGAATGCCTAGGTATCTCGGCAGTAGAAACAAAACATCGTGGATTCATTAATGGCAACACCAAGGAGGAAATCGCATATGGAGTACTTGATTCACTATCGTGACTTCAATAAGCAAGCAACCTAGACAACCCCGTGTGGTCTCGATCTCCCCTCCTCAAGAAGCTCCTGCACTCCGCGAAAGTGAACCCCAGAAAAGTACTTCTCCCTTTGTCTATTTGCCTTCTCGAGCTTTACCTGGTTACACTCCGTATATCCCAGCAACTGCAGATGAGCACGGACAGGACTCGCACCACTCTTTTCCACCGCAACCATCTGCCTCACAGCCTCTGCTAAGGTCCTCTTTTCCAATTTCCATCCCGGATCTCGCTTCTGCAGAACATCAAACAGCTCCTTCCACGTCATACTCTCCCCAGCAAGATGCGTATACTTCTCCCAAGAAGACTGCTCTACCAACCGAGCGACCGCGCGCGCCACATCCCTCGCGGATGTCAATGTAACAGGCATCGAACCGCGATCATACAACATAAACACCTTCCGCTCATGGTCCATCGGCCACCCATCACCACAATCAGAGAAATGTCTCTGGGATTGGGGTAGGAGATACTCCATGAACCATCCATTCAAAATAAGCGTCCACTCCACTTCCTGCTGAGCAGCGAGAGCCTGTCGGATCGGCTCTCGTGATTCATACATGTACATGGGCTGATCGGGGTAATCCTCGATATTCCCTGTCCACTCGGAGGGGATGATCCGTTTGCAATGCGGTGAGCGCTTGCATGCCTCGAGAATGGCGAGATGGGCTCCAATATGATCAGGTCCTTGGGCCGCGATGGTTGAGATCACCACTTGGCAGTCGATTAATGCTGAGATGAGGCTTTCAACTGTGTAGTCTGTGATGCGCTGTTCGATGGAGAGATTGTCGAGGAAGGCTTTTGGGCTGCGCGTTAGAGCTACCGTGTCGTGTCCGTAGCGAGTGAATTCCTCGTAGAAGTAGCGGGAGAGCTCTCCGGCGCCGGCAATGGCGATTTTCATGGTGCGTAGATTACAAGTAGGTAATATGATAGAAGGCCAGTAAAACGTTGGATAATTGTTTATCTAGGGAAAATGTCTGATATAGTCGAGGAATACGAAGTGCCCCTCACCACCCCACTTGCCTAGCGCATTCATGACTCGATTCTCCAGGTACAGAGAGAACATTAAACATAAAGAAATATCATTATTAACTCAATCAAAGACCTTGTCCCCTAGTTTCTATCTCAATCCCGAGAACCAGGATAAGGAGGCGGAGGATCCAGCTCGGTAATCCGGTCATCTTGCCGCAAAGGAGGCAGCTGAGAAGGTAAAACCACATGTTGAGGTGGAGGCACTGAAGAACTCCCATGGGGCAAATGTACGACCTCGGGTTTAGGCAAAGTATACTGTTCATCATATGGGGGAGAAGGCTTGGATTCAGGCATCATCTCTGCCTGAGACACCTTCTTTCCTCTCCTCCGTCTCACCCAACAGAAGTGGTACAGCGCAACAGCCATCAAAACTGCCCCAGCCGTCGCGCCAATCCCGATTCCAACTTTCTCACGCGTGAGCATGAAACCCCGGGGTAAACTTAATGATGCCGTTGGCACAGGAACGATATCCGACTCGGACGCTCTAAAGCGAACTTGAATGGCCGTGGCCCAGACCAGGTTTTGCGTCGTCTTGGTCGAGAACGTGGAGTCGCTGTACGTGAGTGTTTCGGGGTGATCGAGCCAAAGATGGCAGGAGATTTGGCCAAGAAGTGTGTAGCCCCTGACTATTAGTTAGAGATGAAAGGCTTTTTAGCCTGTAGACTGGTAGAGAACTCACGAAGGACAGCAGATATTGGTCGTCTCCTGGCGCTGTTTGGATGTCGAAAGAGTCAATGCCTCATACCCCGACGGACACACTCCAGGGCTGTAGTAGACCGCACTTGACCAATGCTCTGGACAGCACTCGACGGAGTTTTCTTCGCCGCATCCCACCTGGAGCTTGGGGATTCCGTACGGGGCCTTTGTCATCATGTCAAGGCATGTTGAAGGGGCCACGAAGGGCGTGGTCAGTGGCCCGACATTCGTAGCCGTGGTATCGACTGAAGTCGAATCATAGAGCTCGGTGTACGCGTTAACCCCACAAAAATCAATACCAGCAATTATTCCATATATCACAAGAGTTGATATTCGCGTCATTTCGAAGAATTTGGCTCTTGACTGCTGGGGGCAGATTCCATACTGAGTCTCCGTTCCGTGGGTGTTCGGGCCGTTCTTATATTTAGCACATTCAACTCCTTGTTTCCGTCCGTTTAGTTTCATTCAAATCGACTCATATCCTTATGGGGCAGGATCAACAATTCGTTTAATTTGGGCACCCTCATGATTCGTGAAAACGCCACTTAACTGGGTAATGTGGATAGCGCCAAGGGTGGCTCTTGCTGGGCGTTGTATAGCATCTCGTATTTGCCAAAACATCATCCAATCGCCTCTCATGTGCCAGAGGGAACGGGTCCGACCACGAAAGTGCCCGATTGCAGGGTCCATGCCTCCAAATAGACTCGGTGAAGAGTGATGGATCCTCCCCTGGCGTCAGTGGAATCGATGTCAATTTGTTGCGGTACCTCATTGGAGCATTTGGGGAAATATTCCCGTCCGAGTCCTCCTCTTCCCCAGGTCAAGATTGAATCTCTCTACCTCATCACTTTTGCACATGCCAAATTTCATGTTGACTTTGGTTCGGCACACACAGTTTTCAAAAGGTAAGTAACAGGTGGGTAATAGGGCTAACCAAACCACGTAGAAAATGAATCCTCCCTAACGCCACTCCAAATCGCAAACCCTATATAAAGATCACATAAGATACAGGAAGCCCAGGGGGTGTCCCTGTATCACTTGCTGAAAATCTGACCCATCATAATCAGGTGGTGACAAGGAGGTCCTGTCCATCAAGGACCGCACCTTGATCCAGGATCCTTCTTTCCCGGACAACATGTGTATGAAAAGCCTCCTTCATTCATGCTATCAGGCTCTTGCTTTCCAAACCAAGAATCATATTCACTGCCCAAGTCTGCGAGATGCGGGTTAGGAAAGAAATAGTGTGGCAGGTTTTGAATCGATAAGAGAATATGACAGCGAAGTGATGCCCTCGCTCCCTAGGTAGGTTCAAGAGATACTTATAATGTAAATCGAGTAGAAGGATCCCCCTCAGAGAGAGGCACAAATCCCCTAAATATCCACGAGTGCTTCATTCCAACATTTCTTGGTGCAAGGAAGCGCCGTAAATGCGTCTTCATAGGAGTAATGCTGCTCCGCTTCTTGGTGTATAGAAAATGGTGCCAAAATGCAGAAGGAAACGAATATGTGCATCATGGACAAGCAGGCTGTGAAAATGACTGGCCGCTTCTTATTCATGGACGCTCCAGATCGCAAACCAGGATGGCACGTAGGGTGAGGGGTGAAATCGTTCTGTAGGCGCGCGCCTCTATGGGGATCATGGGAGGCTAGAAAAACCTCCAGGCTACCTAGACATCTAGGTCGCCCTGTTCAACACAGCCTCAGGGCCTGGCCCAAGGCACAATGCGCTCAATAAAGCTCTGAGAAGTATCACATCTCCACTGCTCAGTTTTTTTTTTTTTTTTTTTTTGTATCCTCATCATCTATCATCGTTGCTTTCGAAGGAACCGCGGAAGCTGCATCTAGCATCCCCGGCGTTCAGTCGCTCATAAGATCATCATGGTAAGAGCTTAAGGTGTTATTTGCCAGGATTTACAATGCAGCCACTAGCTTATACTATTCTAGGCAGCCGTGACACTGGAAGGACTGCCGGTTGAACTGCGTATTCTCATCTTGCTCAACACTCCTGATTGGGGTACCCTCAAAGCCTTCATCCACGCTTCACCAGCGTATCACGAAGCATACCTTGCTGCACGATATCAGATTTTACTTGTTCATGTTCAAAGAGAACTCGATGGTCGAGTAGACTGGGCGGATGCGATCGCCGCGATCCGGTCTAAGGGACTGTGGGCTTCTATTCCCACAAACAGAGCAGATATCATCACCCTCTTGGACATACGTCGACGCAGTAAAGAGATTAGAGATCTCAGGCTATCATCACATATACTGCCCGATGTGCCAGCCAATGTTGACGAAATTATCGCACTGCTCCGCCTTCATAGATTGGCCGAGTTTTTCCTTGATGATTTCAGCAGAACCATGATGTGCCCCGAATGGATAGACGAAACTAAATGGACAGAAGAGATTTTGCCTCTGCAGTTATCTGAGAACGAGAAGCGGCGTTTCTTGAAGGGCTTCTACCGTTTTCAAATCTACGTTCACATCTTTGGAGTCCCGGAAGAACCTGTGTATGAGAGTGGTTCGTATACCAAGGACCAGGAGAATGAGTGGTGGAAAACATTCAGCCGCAAAAACAAAACATGCTCCGCTTCTTTCTCAGCACAATCCCTCCGTGGGAAGTTGAGGAGATAGGTTGCATCTCGAAAGTATTGTGGAACAAACTTCACCCTCGCTTTATGGAAGCTGCGAATTTCTACAAAGTGAAACAAGGTGAGGTCTTGTTCATCTCGGAGCTCCCGAAGGAACTACAGCCTCCACGTATGTTGGTGGTTGATGAACCTGATTATTTTGCGACGGCGGCTTCTGGGATCATGCAGGCTTTGGTATCGGTAGGGCCCTCATTCGTGTACAAGATACTACATGAAGAAGACTTCATTACTCGTCGCAATCTTATCTACGCCAATGGGTTTTGTCTCGACTTCGAAAACTTTGAAGAGTACGTGACCATGCCTTACAATCTAGAAGAATGGGGTTTTTTACCTCTTCTCTATCCTGCGGACAAGTACGACTGTGAAGATCTCGAGACGTTCATGGATCTTGTGGCCACTCTGCCAGTCGAAGAGCAACCCAATCGACTATGGTTTCATTGGACTTACTGGGATATCAGGCATGAGTGGGACACTACTAGTGCCCCTTTTAGACCCAGGTCAGACGCCATCGAAGATGGGTTTGCCTCTTATAAATGGGATAGTGGCTTTGTTTTGTGGGACGAGCATAGGCTCAAGGATTGGGATTTTCCTAGACACCTCGAAAATTTGTCTTCCTAGGCATTCAGTACATTTCCTATTATTTAACCGTTCCATCCAAGTCTTTTGCCCCTTCTGCAGGGTAAGTCAGTGGAAACTGGAAGACCTGCTGTATATACCTTCGCCATGGCTTTCGCGATTTCACGCTTTTACGTAGAATCTTTATAGCAGACACATGGTTGTGTATGATGCCGTGCCCATGTATTCAAGAAAGTCCAACGAGATATGCACAAGCAACTGAAAACATCTTTTGGGAGAATTAACCAAGAGTATTAGTAATACTTCATATTTACATTCAGTATTTACTTTTGCTTTGTCCTTTTTTCTGCTTTACCTTGCTAACCCTAATGCTCCCTACAGATACTTCCCGAAGAACTCCACCAACTTCGGCCCCGAAACCGCAGTATCATCATACAAATCAAAATGGTTCCTCCCCTTGATCACAAACAGCTCCTTGGGATCCCTTGCCCCCTCTACCGCCGTCTCACTATAATGCAGCGTCTGCGCTGCATCCCCCGCAATCATCAACAACGGTCTCGGCGAGATCAAATGCTGATAATTAAACGAGTCATAGCTAATCATCAAATCGAAGCTCGACAGGGGAACCCTCTGGTCTGAGCGCGGGTGGTTCCCACGCTTCGTCCCATAGTACGCCGCCGCGTCCTTGAAAAACAGGTCGGCGTCAGCGGGTACCTGGGCCGGGTCGCTGTTGAACATGCGCGGAGTCTCAGGTTTGGTCCCTGCAGCAGCGACGGCAAGGCTATTCCGCCATTGGGCTGCGGCATGGAGCGCTCCCGCAATCGCTTGTGGATTCTCCTTGTTGTTTTCTCGGTGCAAGCCTCCGTTCCGGGTCATACGGCCAACGCACGCGGCGCTGACCGTGGCAAGAGCCTTGATGCGGCTGTCCGATTGGGCCGCGTACGAGGTATACCCGCCAGAGGCACAAATACCCAGCACTCCAATACGGTCAGGGTCAACTTTCCCCTCCAGCGTGGTGAGGTAGCTCACGGCGGCCTTGTTGTCTTCGACGCGCTGGTGCGGGTCTTCAAGCCCGCGTGGCTCGCCGGTACTTTCGCCCTGATAGCCTGCGTCAAAGGTGAGGACGTAAAACCCTGCTTTTGAGAGCACGGTGGCGTATACGGCGGAGGTTTGCTCTTTTATGCTGGTCATTGGGTGGCTGATTACCACCGCGGCACCCTTGCGGTCCGGCGAGGAGGGAGCTGGGGGGTAGAGCTCCCCGCTGATTCGGAGGTTGAAGGAGGGGAAGATTACTTGTGTTGGGGCGGACATTTTTCTTTCTAAATTACTTACAAATGAAATTGAGGTCTTGGAAAAGTAAAGAGCGAGAGAGAAGACTGCCTTGTCTCGAGGTGGGATGCAGGTTTAAATCATAGATGAGGGGAGGTCTGTCAAGACGTCATAAGCAAAGTCTATCCCCACTTCCTGCATGCACCCAATCAGCCCAAATGACTGGGAGCATTTCACTAGAAGCATAGCTATCAGAATGATTCAAAAAGTCTGCGACGAAGGAACATACATACCTAGGTATATGTTACTCGCTATGATAAAACAATGTACGTGGTTGTCATCCTCTCACTGTTGGGCTGGCAATCAAACTTGAGACGCTTTCGGTATCTACCAATGCAATAAATGGATTGTCCTGTCCCTACAAGCCCATGCTAGGTGATTCTCCTGTGGCGAGAATTTTAGGGTTGTGGCATAGGGCGATTCAAGGGCAGCTCCGGCAGTGTGGATGGCTTGCATAAATTCCAATATATAGCAACATTCAAATCGTCCTTACCGTGTTTGAGTTGAGTGCCCACATAGTAGTAGAACCATGCGAGAGAAGGGCCTCCAGTTTGTTTCCAGTTCTTTCTAAACCCTTCGACTCCTCGCTCCCTCTCCCTCAGAGGCTCAGGTTGAATCCCAGACCCTAGTACGTACCACGACCAGAAGCGCCAACTTCAGATCACAATGAGCCATATGGTAACAGACATAGGCACTAGTATGGAAAGGAAATAGTAGAGGCTCGACAGCCCTCTTCTCGTGGCCCAGCTAGTGGTGCATCCAAGATCATCAACGACCTCTCGATGACAAAGACGAGTAATGAGAGAAGACTCAATCGATTATCCTCCAGCCTTGTTATCGACGATTCGCCAGCCACAGCCGCGCATTAGCCGCTCAGAAAAGGGGCGAAGTCGGCTCTTTAGCATTGAGGCGTGCTAGACAGCCTTGCCTAGACGTCGTTTTGCAGTCAGACAAAGACGCAAAAAAAGACAACCCAGGGATAGCGCTGTGTTTCATGGAAAACTCTCCAACTCGGCTAATACTGTTATATTAGGTATTATCACGACAATCGTCAGCAATGGAAGCAATCAGCCTAGCCAGCACGATTGTTCAGTTCACGCATGTTGGGCTCGAATTTTTCAGCCGTTTCTTTGCCCTGTGTCGATCGGCAAATGGAACACTCGAGGAGATTTCCGCTCAAGAGCAGCAGCTTCAAAAACTGTTGCAGCATATTACTGATCTAGAAGCTCTTTCTCCGACTGAGAACCGGAGTGACGACGCCGCAGCCTGTCGCAAAATCATCAGCGACCTGTTGCACATGGTGGATTCGACAAAGGGAAATGGGAATGGAAAACAGCGCGTTGTTTCCAATCTCCGAGCTGCCGCTCGGGCCATAAGGATTAAACACCAGGTTGAAAAACTCAATCGTGGGCTTGATTCCTCGATGAAGGGTCTTAGGCTGTAAGTTACTTCGTGTTATTTCTAACGTATTAACAATATTATATGTTGAACGCTCGGTGGACCGTATGGTTTTTCCGTTGGGGGAGGGGGTGCTAATCCGGGACTAGGAGCGCCGATATTCAACAAATACAGGGACTGCAATCGCTGTGCGACCAGATGGAAAGTCTAACAACACTGTTAAAACAGCCATTAGAAGTGACCCATTCTCAGAAACCGAAAGATCTGGGCTATCCATGGGAAACAGGAGCACTTGAAGAACATATCCGTATCGGCGATGGCCTAGGCAAAGAGTACTATCTGCCTCTGGACTTTTGCTCCTCTCACAAGGTTACTATAACCAAACCTCTTGCACTCCGATCAACACTAAACGGGGACTGTAGGAGTTTCTACAGCTTCTTGTGTTCAAGTTTGAGAGCCGTCAGCTCCCGGGATTAGCCTTGGTACGTGAAGCTCATTTGGAACTTGGGAGTTGGGATGGAAGAACCAAACTCGACAACGACACTTGGGATATCCATCTCACCTCCGGACGCGGTATCAAAGCGTCGTTTATCATGAGCGTTTGTATGGGGTTTGACCACTGGAAATGCATCCGCTGCGGAGAAACGCAAACCCAGAACATATACCGACGGACATACAGCACCTGGTAAGCTTATTACAGGCCGTAACAGAACATGACCGAGCTGATTAGTACCTACTTATATAGCTCGCGCTGTCAGTTGCAATTCCGCTGGGTAGACCCTGACGATATTCTCTACGAGACTCATGATGCCACGTTCATCCCGTTCAGAGGCGAGGTCCCAGATGACCCAATACCTAGAGAATCTGCACAGCAGGGCCACAGCAAGTCCATGCCTCCAAGGGAAAACATAGGAACTAAGACACGCCGCATTGGGATTGAGCATGTGTGTCATCGACTAACCATGAAATGGGAGCCCGTTCTGAACTATACTCACCGGTATCTGTTTTGTCGATGCATCGCGCGCAAATCCACCCCGTCGTCGTTTACTCCGGAGGCGACGCTCCCCATCTATGGCGTATGTCCGCGGCATAATAAACGCGGGAAAACACACTCTGACTACGGATATCAAAACTACCATCAGGGCCCGTACTTTGAGCTATTTGGAGGCTACAACGCTTTCCGGGGAATGGTGCTTTGCTTCTTTCCGGCGGTATATCTTAATTGTCTAAACCGACGGGCTTTCATCGCTGAGGACGAGCTAGATGTTGCGATGGATGATTTCTGCTCCGCCTCAGACCGACTCGGAAGCTCCCTCGAGGATGATGTTAAGGAATACATGTTCGAGCTGTATGATTACGCCCAAGTAAAGGGGTTTGAGCTTCCAGAACATGTCCTCGAATTTCTAAGCAAGAGGAAAAAGGACCAGCGGAAATCCGAGGTAGCTAGCATTCTTGATGAGGCAGCTGTGAAAGAGTTTTGGGATTGTCCGATGATGCAGGAGGTGACAGAAATCCTGAATGGGCGATGGTCAGGCAAGCCGCATTGGGCAGTTGGGTCATGATTCAAGGTTTTGAGTTAGCTTTCCTAAATTTGGAGAAGAATTAAGCAACGTAGTCTCTCAAGAGCCTAGTGCAGCATAATAAATATGAGAAGTTTTGAACCACGAAGACACCTGTATGTCATGCTTGATCCTTTTGCTGCAAGAATTCAAAAATCCAAGAGAAATCCGTAACCCTTTAGAAATTGTAAACCCCATTAATATGCCTATATAAAGCCCCCAAGTCTTTTTCAATAGAAATTCCATATACTCCGCCATACTACCCCTCGTCAATCGTCCCCAATAACACTTTTCAAAATTTCCGGTACCACAACCCCCGCATCCCCCTGAAAGAACCAATCATCAGCCGTAAAGTTCCCTCTCCCCATATCATTCCGGTCCATATTGATCACAGCCACCCTCGCGCCCTTCTCCCGCGCCTTATCCACATACCCCGCTGCCGGAAACACCCTCGAACTCGTCCCGATGACCAGCATCAGGTCAATCCGGCCCTCGTCTATCCAGTCATCCACCAGCATGAGCGTGTGGAGCGGCAAACTCTCTCCAAACCAGACGACACCCGGCCGGAGAATACCATCCTTGCACTCTGGACAGCGCGGGAGAACGTCGCGACTTAGTGCGGGGAGGGGCACACTCTCGTCGGAAATATCCGCCTCGGTTTCGTTTCCTATTCCCATGGCGCCGTAGAGGGCTTTGGAGGCTTCTTCGCCTGTCTTGTCCTCTGTCGATGGGTTGGGTTGGGGTAAGTTTTTCGGGATCGCGAGGGCGGGGACAATGGGGTCAGTGAATTCGTTGTCGCGAGAGTATTTACAGTAGAATGAGGTGCATTTTACTGTGAAGAGGTTTCCGTGGAGGAGGTGGAGTTGTTCGGAGGGGTGGTTTGCTCGTTCGGAGAGGCCTATTAGAGCAAGAATAGAACACAGCGTTAGTGAACTGACACAGCGCAAGATCTCGGTCTAGAAGGGATACAAGAGAGAAAGAGAAGGGGGGGAAGCACCGTCAACGTTCTGCGACAGCGTGATAAAGTCTTTATTTCTTCTAGCCAGCTCCGCCAGCGCATGGTGCGCGGGATTCGGCTCCGCCTTCAGAGCCATATGTCGCCGGTAGCTGTAGAACTGCCAGACCAAGTCTGGGTTGGCCTCAAAGGCCTCGGGGGTGGCGAGTTCGGTCGCATCGTAGGATCTCCAGAGGCCTCCAGCTCCTCGGAATGTCGGGAGGCCAGAAGATGCGGACAGGCCAGCGCCGAGAAGTGCAAGGATGCGTTTACTTCCTTTTAAGTGCTCGGCGAAAGATTTGACGTCGGAGGAAACCATGGCGGGGTATTTCTGTGTCTTGTGGGCAGCACGAGGGTTGAAAACCGGGGTGGGTGGTATTCCAGACAATTCGCTTAGCGATTATATAGGTTGAGCTCTAGATAGGCATCAGCGAGCAAGATAAGTGTTGACTCACATTCTTCGAAGGGGTGTGTGTTGATGTTGGGATGAGATTGGAGACGCGCTAAGAGCTGTTGTTCAGCTATGACGTGGGGTAATTAATGGTGGGGAAATCTCATAATTTTGCCAAGCTTAGGAAAGTTATCAACAAACGTCTAAATACAACGATCTCCAAATATCTCTTGTACATTTTATTCTAAATTATGCCTATAATCATACTAAGAGGGAGTTTTTACTACTTACACTCAAAGTGTTGGTGGAAAGGTTTGTCGCTGAAAATCATTGGAATTCGGGTCTGAAGTAACCAAAATATATAGTCCCGCAAGGATCATTTTGAGTGACTCAACCAAGAGGATCAAAGGACATTAAAAGTCATAACAAAAAACAATCTAAAACACAGCCTCAACAGTACAAACTACCGATCAATGCTGCTCCTCCTTCGGAAGAGAAATATTAACCGCTTTCTCAGCATAATCCTTGTTCTTCTCGTTCATACTGGAGACATAAGAGGTAATATAATCCGGAACCTCACCGATCTTGTTCAGAGGGCTGGGAATAGGCTCGCCGAATGTCTCATAGACGGGAACAACACCGGTCCAAACACGCCCGGTAATTTGTTCATCATCTTTATCCTTCTTCTCATCGGAGACACCACCGTCGCGGATTTTCCCGCTCCCATCGACGACCTTCACCTTGAGAATAACGGTCGAAGACATCTCCGCCCTGTCTGGTGGTACTCTCGAATGCCTCCAACGGTCTGAAAGCACTGAATTTGTGATGAGCTCCATAGCCCAAAGCTTCTCAGCCTCATCGGTGACTAGTTTAGCATACCCATGAAGGATAGCCGAGCGGTAGTTGTAGCTGTGCGAGTTGGGCGTAAGCGACAGGATTAGCCCGTCGACCTTGCTGGCGGCGACGCAAATAGGCAGCCCTTCTCCCTCAGTATTTCGGGCTAGGTTCATAATGCGGGAACTGACGTAGCCATGCAGATAGCAGTCCAGTGGCTCGTCGATGCTGGCCGAGGGGTAGTCAAAGGAGCCCATCTGTCCAATCATCGGCAGAATGGCGGGGAAGGGGTCAGAAGGACCGGGGCTGAACGACACATGGAGGACTTGACTGGAGTTGATGATGGAATGGATTGGTCCAAGGTCATAGGTCGCTGCAGGGCAACTTAGCTTCCTGATAAAGTAACCATGATGATGGAGAGATACCTTAGGTATCTAAAGCTTACCTCGGTGCTTGTAGCGATTGACCGTGTTCGCAGTCTGCTTCGGGTATACTAGTGTCTTGCCCATTTTTGTCTCAGAGGTGATACAGCTGCACGACGAGATATCGAGAACCGAAATATGCTCCCTCCAGGATAGAGAAGTACGGTGTTTTTATATTGATGGAGGGGTGAGTCACTTGTACAGGGCGCGCCAGGAGCGTAAGTTATACTCTTCTGGGTGGGCCATTGCTTGAATCCCAAGGATAAGGCTGATAGGTGATAGAATCCACTTATCTCGCTCGCAATCGCCAATGATACGAACCGCCCCTCATGGTTCCTGGAGGATGAGCAGCTTCGCAAGTTGGGTCCGTTCCAGGGAAGTCTATGCGGCCACTGCGATCATTGGCTATGGGTTTCATGCATTGTAACCAGTTGGCGGTGATTGGTGGGCGGCGCCGACCGAGGCTGATACGCTAGCCTGAGGCATCATCCTTCAAGCATGGACGACTTCCCTTATTGGAGGCGGTCAGCGACCACCAACGGAAGCCGATAACCAATCCTGAACTTTCACGCCTCCCGATAACAAAACTGTGGTTCCTGCTCCCAGCTTCGAATGCGGTTTTCTTAAGCATGGCGACATGTAAATTACTTGTGCGCCAATGGCCGCGCTACCTTAATCGCTCCACCCAGTTTACTCTCCGCTCAAGCTTCAGTCGACTGGTAGTTCGGGGACAACCCGCTCTCCGCCGCTCATACGCCTCCATCTCCGCTGCGGAGCTTAAGTTCGGACAACCCCTACACGAAACCCATCCTCATATATTGAACCCTGGAGAACGTGTGTATACCCGTTTACAGATTTAGTTTACGCTCGTGAAGATGGGCTGAGACATAAACTTAGTTACACCCGGAATCACCGCCCTGGAATACGCCCAGCGCCGTTCCCGCCTGGCCAACAAGCTTCCCAAAAATGCAATTGCCGTGCTAGCGGCGGCCGAGGTCACATATCGGGCGTCTGGGATATTCAATGAATACCGACAAGACTCTAATTTCTTCTACCTCACGGGTTAGTATGAATCAGAGTGGTCTGCAAGCATGACTGGTTAACGAGCTTAGGATTCAACGAGCCTAGTGCGTTGGCGGTTATTGGTGAGTGCTAGTTTCTGGGAAATTGAAGATGTGACGGAAACTGATTAGGCCATAGTAAATGATGGTTCTGGCGACAACCATATTTTCCATCTCTATGTTCGGGAGAAGGATCCAAAAGCAGAGTTGTGGGATGGAGCTCGATCAGGTACTCAAGCCGCGGTGGATGTTTTCAATGCGGATGAAGTAGGACAACCATTATCTGCCTTATTTTCTACTCGGGAAATAGCTACTGATATTTGAGATATAGTCAGGTGATATCGATCGCATCGCAGACATCCTCCCGAACATCCTCTCTGGAGCCACCGCGATATACACGGACATCCCGGCCTTTAGTCCTGGAAGGTCGTCTTTACATCGATACTTATACGGACCCTCTGGTGCATCTGAGAAACTGAAGAAAATTGTCGACCATAGCAAGGTTAAGCCTTTGCGCCCGATTCTTAATGAGATGAGGGTGTTCAAAAGTGAAGATGAAGTGGTGCAAATGCGCCGGGTTGGTCAGGCCTCAGGACGAGCTTTTACCGAGGCCATGAGACAGACCTTTACCAAGGAAAAGGCTCTTACCTCTTTTCTGGAATACAACTTCAAGGTTAATGGCTGCGACCACAGTGCCTTTGTCCCCGTTGTTGCTGGAGGTTCGGTACGTAAAAGAAGGACACTGATGGAGCCTTGAACTAATTTGTATAGAACGCCCTGAGCATCCATTATACAAGAAATGACGATGTTTTGCGGTATGTGCCGGAAAATTTTTCATCCATTGCCCTTGGGGAGAGACTGACGAACCGAACAGGGACGGAGATATGGTTCTCGTTGATGGAGGAGGGGTATGTATCACAACTCACACGACCACCGCAGCTACGACTTACATTGGCATAGGAAATGGGTACTTACATCGCCGACATTACAAGAACATGGCCAGTCAATGGCAAATTTTCGGGACCCCAGCGTGACCTCTACAGCGCCGTGCTGAATGTGCATCGCAGCTGTGTGGCTCTCTGCAGGGAGAGCGCAGGGCTCTCTCTTGACCGCTTACACAGTATTGCTGAGCAGGGGCTCAGGGATCAGTTGCAACAACTTGGATTTGATGTATCTGGAAATGTAAGTCAACTTGTGGTATATGCGGCCGATTAACCTCCGCTGACCGCCGGTTTTGTTAGGCGATGGGAATCCTGTTTCCCCATCATTTGGGGCATTACGTTGGACTTGACGTTCACGATTGTCCTGGGTACTCTAGAGGGTATAACCTCAAGGCCGGTCAATGCATCACCATTGAGCCGTAAGTATACGATTTGTGGTTAAAAATAAGAGTGTTGCTGATTCTTTCTAGTGGTATTTATGTGCCCCATGACGAACGGTGGCCAGAACAGTTCCGAGGCATCGGTATCCGTATAGAGGACAGTGTATGTGTAGGGGATGATAACCCGATTGTATTAACTACAGAGGCAGTAAAAGAGGTGAGTTTCTTTTGCTGAGTGATTGTTTTGGTTCATGGGGGTCGATCAAACAAAATCAAGCCATGCTAATATATTAAATTTTTAGATCGAGGATATTGAGGCCCTTCGAGATTAGGGATATAAGCCATAATATGGAAGATATTAGATAGATACCCATGGGATACTTGTACAATAGGATAGTGTGTAGTATAGTCAAAACATTGACCAAAACAATGGGGGTGATGCCACTCTGGCTTGCGATGTTGCATTTAGACACGGAATAACCCTCGAGAATAGGTGATTATTTAATGATATAGAAAGGGATTCATTTTATGAAATTTTTTTTTTAAAATCAATCGCGGTCGCGGTGGTTGGAAGAGAAAGAATGACGGTTGGCCATGCTTCGCGCAGAGGCGGTTGTCCAGGCGCACATCCGCAGCCAAAACAAACCACACCCGTGGCTCCGCCAACCAACCAAACCCAACCTTCCCTGACACGCTTGTCACCATTTGCTCCGAACTCCCACCAACTTGATCCAACCTCCACCACCACTCGTAGATGCTGTGACTTTGACGGTAGCTAATTTTCAGCCACGTCCACGAGTCCTCTTCTTTATTTCCTCTCCCTTACTGTCCCTCACCAACGCTCTCGCTATTATTGACCGAACCTCGTCACCAACCGCGTGGACCATGGCCTTTTTCTAAACCTTGCCCTTCGAGACGTGTAGCCCCGTCGCGTGCTCGACTTTGAGGAGCAACCGTCCCCCTCCTCTTGAGTCGAGGCTCTCAAACCTCGTGCTACCCATTGACTGAAGTGCTTGCGTGTATTGTTACCACATGGCAGCTGTATTCATACCCCCCTCTCCCCAGACGACCTCCCTGAACATGTCCACTCGACGACCACTCGCAAACGTGCCGAATGCCACCAATTCCCCTCACAGGCCAGGCCTCGTGCCTGCCAAACGTCCTCGAACGACGAATGCACAGATAGATATCCCTTACGGCCAGCCCCCTCCCAAGAAGCAGGTGGTGGAAGGGACGGAGGTGGATGCCCAAACATCAACGCAGAACCGATCGTCCGTATACCAGAGTACCACGGCTGCGGATTCGAAGCTTTTTGCACGGAGAGCAAATAATGCCCAGCCAAGTGCATTCGAGAGGAAGCTGGTAGCTGCCCGGGATAAGGAACGCCAAACTCACTTGAAAGGAACGCGGCATGAAAAACCTTCTGCGGAGACCCTTGACTCTATACGGCAGTGGCAGAGACATTATCGAAAGGCGTTTCCTCAGTTCGTCTTCTACTTCGATTGTATCCCGGAGGAAGTTCGCAGCAAATGTTCAAGACAGGTCATTGCCTTGGGTGCGGTAAGTTTTTTTGTCTTTAAATGCTCATCACCACAACGATAATATTTTGTTTTCGACATAACTTGACGTTTGACTCTCACATACTAACTACACTAATAGCGCGAGGAAAAGTTTTTCTCGCGTCTAGTGACACACGTCGTTACCTCTCGCCCCATCCCCCCTGAGATCGAAGCCCCAAACTTTGTTGATTTCAATGGCGATTCCGCAGACAAACCGGGTGAGGATAATGCAGTGCAAACAGTCAATCCGTCCTTACTTGAAAAGAATGCAGAGGCGCACCTACACATGTCCTTGAAGAACGATACCCGACGCGAGTATAAGAGTACGGATGTTTTGCACAGAGCTCGTCAAATGGGAATGAAAATCTGGGCAATCGAAAAGCTCCAGCGGATGATAGCTACAATCAACGACTCGGAAATCGCTGGGCATGGTGGTCATTCTACGCGGAACAACACGACTGCTGGGGGGCATACCAAATCTAGGGGCAGGAATGACCTTTCTCAAGTTCTTCAAAATGAACTTACTGCACCTTCTGATCGCAGTCATTTGTCCGCGCTCAAGGATTTGATTATGTTCAAGGGGCCTTTTATCTACATACACGACATGGACGAAAAGACAAGGCCTGTGATGGTCCGCGAGTACCCCAAGGTTGCCAAGCGACAGGACGGAATCTGGCCACAGTTTCGAAGTGCACCCTTGGGCAAGTGCCCGTTCATTGAGGAAGCTCCGCCGAAAAGGGAAGCTGAACGGCGGTCTCGCCCGCAAGAAAAGGCCAAGAAGGCTGTCTCTAAGCCTGTACCTGTCCCCGAGGTCGAGAAAGCCAAACCCAATGCACTGAAAACTACAAAGCGACAAGACGGTCCTCAAGGTGGGAAGGAAACGAGCCCTGATAACGAGGCACTAGCCCCTTGTTTGAAGCAAGAAGAGACACAGGATGTGCATCAAACAAACCCAACGTCTCCGCGGAAAAGTTCAGAGAGTTTCATCCCGCCCCAGATTCATCGTACCGGCCCATTCTTCCACGGCCGCGAGCCTGCAGCGTCTGGTGTACAGCCGTCCAACATCACATCCGCTATTCGCTCTCAAATGGTGTCATCTACTGCTGCTGCGCCTGGTGCCAAGGCTGGTATCAGTAAAGAAGTCCATGAGCTGAAACGAAAGGTGTTGGAAAGGAGCAACGGGGTCTTCTCCACTGGAGTGCCTTCGTCTTACCGCGTACCGGAGATCCCCAGCGCCAAGACTACCAAGACCCAAGCTAGCCGACCCAGCAAGTTGAATCCTCAAGATAAACTGGGAAATATTGAGGAAGAAACGACCCAATCTGAAGGCAATGGTACCACGAAGAGCCGAACCAGCCTTCGAAGAACCAACAGCCAGAAGAAAAAAGAGCGACGAAGAGACCCCAAGCCGGGCTATTGTGAGAACTGCAGAGATAAGTTCGACGACTTTGACGAAGTAGGTTTCATCATCTCGGTCCGGAAATGCAGAAGGCTAACCATATATTAGCATATAATGACTCGGAAGCACCGTAAATATGCCATGAACTCAGCGAACTGGTCCGAGCTCGACGCACTACTTTTCCAGCTGGAGCGGCCAATAAAAGACGAATATGACTATGTTTAGCACAAATTATTCAGTATATCAAAAACAAGGAACGAAAAGCGATTATATGTATAGTGCCTTCACTTGCGTCTTTCAGCAGCGTGCATTGCATCCTTGCATTTACTTCCCGTTATTCCGCCGGACAGCTAGTGATGGAAATAATATGGAACTGGGATGTGGATGGATGAAAGACGCCACTCCCAATCGCAGTGGCATATGCATCTCTCGGTTATATCACGACCTGCTTTGTAAAGCAACCTTCCACCAACCTTGCATTGCGCATCCCGTCGTTTTCGTTTGTTCACTTTCATTTCTACGGCATGCCTTTCTCCTTTCGATTGATTTATTGCTATATTGACCTTCCACATTGATTTTCCCCTGTCTTTCATACCTTTCAGGGCACTGTCATAGCACCGGCGTCCTTGGGCTTTTGTTTTTCTTTGATTTCCCTGTTGCTTTTCTGCCTAATTGACGAACGAAAGTACTGAATGGCCTCGTTTGATGATAACCGTTTGGCAATCTACACGACAACAGACTTTAAGACCAAGGCCATGGCTAGCAGCTCGCTTGTGGAGAGGTGGCACAGAACTCTTGTGTCTTTAGTCCCCGTATGCGTCTTCATGAAAGATCTGCATATGCACCAACCGCCCTTCCAGGGAACCGGGTATCACAACAGAACTCCTGCATTGGTATTCGATATTTGGTTGGGCTACTTAATCGGACCTATGTTTTATCTCTGTATTTTTCCTTTCCCTTCATATTCACATTGGGCGGATGTGGGCTTTATTTTTTTTCGGGGGCTGCATCAAATGGATATACCGACTACTTGGATCGGTGTAGGCGGGTGTTGTTTGTTTTTCATAATAGGTTTGCCTTTTCCTTCTTTGACCAACTCTTACCTTACTCACCCCTTTTCTTCTTTCGCTTCTCTAGGTATAGGATCCATTCCTACCTAAATGAACTTTTACACCTTTATTATTTAGTGAAAACTACCATTTTCTTGGCCTGATGACTTTGCGGTTGTATTCAGGTTTTCCATAGAAGTTCAATACAATTCAATCAACTTTTATGGATTCAATTCAGGGTGTCTTAACACAACATGGGTGACGAGTAGAATTGCGATATGAGGATTTTTTTTATGTCAAATCTAGCCTTCCTTACCCTACTATTCAGCCACTGCTGAGCTTTTCATGTCGACCAGATATATTGGAGAGACTCAATGAGTACAAGTACTCAAACCCAATAAAGTATCGTTTCATCCGCGACCACGCAGGAAATCCATGCCGTCAGCAAGACTTCCTTGTCTCTCGTCCGTGAGGACTGTATAGTTCGGAATAGCCTTTTCTTCAATGGAAAGAAGAGGAGGGGAGAAAAATCCATTTTTCAACTCTCTAGCAAAGACACCAACCCGACTCCTCATTCCAAATTTTCGCCGTCCCTAGTCGTTTCCCCACATTACTGACGAGTTCTAGTAATTACATCGTAGCTTCAAGTCCAGCATCCAGCATCCTAGCGATCACTGCCAGTAACAGGAACGGACCCCCCTCCAACCTCGGCTCGGCCATGAATCAGCCAGGGCGGAGAAACAACCAAACTTCCCCCCCCAAAAGCGGTGGATGGAGTTGGTCCAATCATAATCCCTGTTTGATCCCGCCCCCAGCGCATAATCTGGCAGAATGTGAAAAGAAAAGAAAAGGAAAAAAAAAGGGCCAGGCCGCCCACAGATGCTCTCGACTACGCTGCATATACCAGCACGATCAACTTGATACAGCGACAATGAGAGGGGGCTGAAGTCGGACGAACGGAATCAGGAACTTTCTTTCTTATTCTTATAAACGCCCCTTCGGTTCTTTTAATCCTCTCTGTGTTTGGTTTTATTTTTTCTATCTGGCCAGGTGCTGCTGCTGGTCCGGTTGGTTGCTTCTCTGCATTGCTGGTAATTCGGCCGTATTCATACATACAAGTACCCCCGAAGTGACGACATCTTTTTTGCTCTCGTGAGACATTGGCTTGGTCTGGCCGCTTCCAGGAATCATACTTGACCTTGTCCCCCTGGTTTACCTTATATCTTTACGGAACTATATATCCTCTTCTTCTTTTTTTCCCGGAATAAAGCAGTCCGAGTCATAGAATGGCTGCTTTGAGATCTACCCCGCAATTGGCTCGGCCCGTGAGGTCTCTTCTATCAGGGCTTGGCTCTCGAACCGCAGCCTCCCCGATACTTCCGCTTGTGGTCCGTGGCGGTAACAACGGTCAGAAGATAACTCCTCGTGTCTCTCCCCGATGTGCCATTCCTGTCAGACATAGCTCTCACTCCCCAATTGGGGCGGCCCCGGCCAATCCCCGGAAGAAGGTCACGCTGCAGACTTTACGGAAGCTCTACAGGACCGGCGAGCCGATTACCATGTTAACAGCCCATGATTTCCCGAGTGCGTATATTGCTGAGTCGGCGGGGATGGATATGATTCTTGTTGGAGACAGTTTGGCTATGGTGGCCCTGGGCATGGAGGATACGAGTGAAGTGTTGCTGGAGGAAATGATCTTGCATTGTCGGAGTGTTGCTCGTGCGGCGCAAAGTTCATTCACGGTGCGTATTGGGCATATGTACACGCCATTCACTAGCTCTACTGCGGTTTTGGGGGCTTCAACTAACGTGTCTCGTCATTATGCAGGTAGGAGATCTTCCAATGGGCTCGTATGAAGTATCCCCGGAACAGGCCGTTCAGTCGGCAATTCGAATCATCAAGGAGGGTCGTGTGAAAGCGGTTAAGCTTGAAGGTGGTGCGGAAATGGCTCCAACCATTGAACGAATCACGGCGGCTGGTATTCCCGTTGTAGGACATGTTGGTCTCACGCCTCAGCGCCAGAACGCCCTTGGGGGGTTCCGCGTACAAGGAAAATCGACCGCGGGCGCATTGAAACTGTTGGACGACGCACGGGCCGTGCAAGACGCGGGTGCTTTCATGATTGTTATGGAAGCCGTGCCGCAGGAGATTGCGAGTATTATTACCCAGAAGCTTCGAGTTCCGACAATCGGCATTGGCGCGGGTAACGGGTGCTCTGGACAGGTTCTTGTCCAGATCGATATGATTGGGAACTTCCCTCCCGGTCGATCTCTACCCAAGTTCGTCAAGCAGTACGCCAATGCTTGGGGCGAGGCGATCAAAGGCATTGAGCAGTATCGTGCCGAGGTGAAGAGCCGGGAGTATCCGTCGAAGGAATACACATACCCGATTGCAGAGGAGGAGGTGGCTGAGTTCAAGAAAGCGGTTGATGAGACGTCCGAGAAATGATTGAATCGTCTGCTGGGATTATGATTGTGCGCGTTTGTCTTTCTGTTACCAATATTTATCGCATCCTAGCCTTTGCCCGTCCTTATCCTGTTTTCATTTATGATACCTTTTATTCATGCTTCTTAGGTGATGTATTAGCAGTCGTGAAATCATGTACAGTCTCCTGGACTTGTTTCTGGATCTTTTAGTATCAGTAGACCAGCCTCCTCGCTGCTGTAAGTTAGCCAAATGCCGGCGTCATGGAGTAAGCCACGATTAGTTGATCATCTGTTTTGAAGCACTGGTTTCCCTCCTTAGAAAATCATCTCCCACTATCAGAAGCTGGGATGTGCTTACCCTCCATAGCCCACCTACACCCTCATCGAGCCCAGGCGCAAACACACTGTTTACGTAACAAAAGACGGAATCGGTGTCCTTGCAATCGAGCTTTTTCCTGAGAAACTTGACCACGGTCTCGAACTTCTGTGATGCACTAATCTTGAACACCTTATTCTTGAGAATGGGGGCAGAAGCGACAGGTTGAAAGCGAACCGTGACTACTCCAAGTTAGTTTTCAAAGTTAGAGCTTAGGAAACTTTTAAATAGAACAAAGAGAGCGAGAAAAAAAAGTAGCCAAAAGACCATAAAAGAAGGACGCCTAGTGCGGGAGAAAAGCCAGCGAATGAAAAAGCTCCGGGTTTTGACTAGAAGAGAATCGCGCAGCAGAAAAATCAGGCTGAAAAGTGACAGGAACATGCAAAGCTGAAGAGGGGGGAGACAGCAACTCGAGTGACAAAGCGTGCGGTACCTTTCCCTGTATCGATAGCTTCGGCATCCGCCAATGCTTGGTGGGCATCACGAGGTAAACTGGTCAGGACCACAGAGGCTGACATGGTCAACGGCAGATCAGCCCCATGTTCTTCGTCTGGGATAGGCGCGTTTTTCGTATTGGAGACCGAATCTTGAGTCTCTCTTCGACTCGATGAGGGCCGATTGCGCTGGCTTGGGTTTGGGGAGTTTTGGGCTGGGGGGGAGAATGGGGAGTCCATCGCGGTCACGTAAATATACAAGACTCAGTGGGTTGAAAGAAGATTGATTAGACTCGTGTTTCCCTTCGAGCTTTTTTGGTTCGAGAATTGCGAGGGCGAAGTCGGGAAATGCTGTTGATGGGATCGATGGCAGAGAAATGGAGTTGGTGTGCACCAACCACAGCCGCCTAAGTGATGGGTGCCGCGATAGGCATCGTTGTTGCTCAGGGTCTGCCCAACCACGACAAGATGAGTGTCATCCTGAGGGATTTGTGAGAACACGTAGAGCAAAGCACCAGTGCATCGTCATCATAAGAAGAGTATTATCAAAATTTGGAGGGAGAACTTTTTTTGTAACTGTATTGAATGAAAACCACGAGTAATTACCCCCACTGGGCCCAGAACAATACCAGCGGATCACCGATGACATCATTTCCAGTGGTATGGTGCTCAGGTACAATCACTCAGTTCGGATCAGGCGAGTTGCAGTCGCTTTCAGGTCTCCATCAAGCCCAATTCTCACTTGCCCAATTGCAAATGGGACACGGGTCCAGTAACTCTCCTGGTACAAGAGACATCATATAGACCGACTCCGGCTTCGAGTATAGGAGACGCTGTCGAGACTTGAAAAATACGTGTCACACACACCATTACGCATAGGTCCAATTATTTACCCAGAAGGTTGAGCCCTTCTCCAGTAGCCGCTCAACTATTGAGCAATAAACCCAGAGTCTTATTGGCATTAAACCTACGCTAGAGACTCGTCGAGGGCGATGGTCTTATCCCGCATATCCGGATCAGGAAGCGTCTGGGGGTGGTGGACTTGAATCCTGTAGGTTGAGAACCTTGAGAACACCCAAGAGCTTCCTCCAGGCTCTTTCTTCCCTGACATCACGCAAACAGTTTCCCGACTAGCCCACGGACAAGTCGTAGTGGGCATCCATACAGATCCTCAAGGTTACCGACAGATTGTTTCCATCGAATGAATGGGGGCTGAGTCACCGCGGGAGCCACCTGACCGTGGGCCCCCCAAGCGGGTGACTGACTTCCCGGCCTGACTTGCACTGCTCGTTATCATCGGCTCTAATATTACCAGTCAGGTATCGTACGGATCGGTACGGCTCTCTCCTCATATCTTCACCTCTTCCATCTCCCTTGCCCCCACCTCCGCTTCCTCGTTCGCCTACCCTCCTTTTACTCCGATTTCTTCTCCTTTCACTGCCTGCCCTTTTACATCCCAATCTCTAGTGTCGAATAGACTCGCCTCCCGCATCTCAGGTCGACCAGCATTCTCCTACTTTCCTTCCATCCACCTATCCGCCTCGCTCATTACCTCCCCGCCGCTCCGCTGGGGATTGATTCGGATCCGACCACAGTGACACAGTTCAGCGCTCACTCACCTAGCATTCGGTGACAATTATTTCTTAATTGCTTCGTTTGTCCTTTGCTCGACTCCAGCCAGCAGAGTCTTTCAAAATGAGTAGCCCAAAGCGGAGAATTGAAACAGATGTGAGTACCCTGGCTTTCGTTGGGTTTCGTCCAGATGGGGGAACAAAGGAACTGACATTTCGGCTCTTTCCATAGGTAATGAAGTACGACTCTATACCTTTGCTGTCTCTGTACTTTGATGTGTGACTAACTTTGGCAGGATGTATGCCCTGCCTTTCCTACCTACCCCCACATCACTTTCCGCGCTTGACAATTAGATACCCTGTACAACTATGACTATACTGGGAGATCCAAGAGTAAAGAACATGCACTGATAATTTTCAGGTTGATGAGCGATTATGAGGTAACACTGGTGAATGATAATAGTGAGTGTCTTGAGTCTCTTTTTTGCCGTTAGATGCTGACCTTGGGGGTAGTGTATGTTCCATCTGATCTAGCCTCTGGATGGCCGACTGCTTAATTTCAACTCCAGGCAAGAATTCTATGTTCGCTTCAAAGGCCCCGAAGAGAGTAAGTGGCATTCTTTTGTCGCAGAGTGATATTTGTCATTCGCCATGTTAACTAAAATTATAGCACCTTTCGCTGGCGGTCACTGGAAGATCCACGTCGAGCTACCAGATCAATACCCTTATAAGAGTCCGAGCATCGGTTTCGTAAACCGAATCTTCCACCCCAATATTGATGAGCTGTAAGAAATTTCTTGACTAGCTTTTTTGGTCGAATGCTCATGGGTCCATTCGCTACATATAGATCAGGCTCCGTCTGCCTTGACGTTATCAACCAAACCTGGTCACCAATGTACGACATGATCAACATCTTCGAGGTCTTCCTTCCGCAGCTCCTCCGCTACCCCAACCCATCCGATCCACTAAACGGCGAGGCCGCCGCGATGTTGATGAGGGAACCGAAGAGTTACGAAGCCAAAGTAAAGGGTATGTCCGTAGGGGTGGCATTTTCCCCGGCCAGCGAGATGACATTTGTTAACACTGTGCATAGAGTACGTGACCAAGTATGCCAGCAAAGACGCCGTCGACGATGCGGGAGGAGACACTGAATCGGAAGACGAACTGAGCTCGGCTGGCAGCTATGAATCCGATGGGGAGGAGCCAGCCGGAACAATGGACGACGTTTAAGCTTGCTACACTCTATTTGACATTTGAATTTTCCTTATGCGTCTCGCGATCTTCACAGAATTCTGGTTCGAACAGTGCAACTGCAACTGTATTGCATCGGTGTTGTTTGCTATTTTTTTTTTCACTTTTACATCTGGGTTTAGGCTACTGGGCGTTATGTCGGCGGAGTTCTGAAGTTCATGTTATATCGGCTTCCACGGGTGCGAAGTCGGAGTCAAGGAGAGGGATCATCCATTGAGCAGTCATGCAAGCCAGGGGGAATTGGCGAAACATCTCGGTCCTATATGGAATTATTTCCCATATGCTGTTTAAGTATCCTCGCTACTTACATTTTCGTTCTAACATTCTCCTACAAATGTGCTAGCACTGAGACTGTGTATATTCATTATAGGGTACTAGATGATATCTAATTTAGCTCATTCACTACATTTCCATTCCTTTTTTAGTTTAAACCCGGGAATTGGGCCCTTGCTGCCCAAGCTTGAGAGACTACGATCCAGCGCAGTGATACTGAGGAGCATACGTCACATAACATTTCCAGGTAACGCACCTTGGGACGACTTATGTCACGATAAGACTAAACTCGGTATTAGATCACTGACTTGGTTCCAGTGGCAGAGGTTGTTGCTTTCCCATGCTCTCATTTGCTGTCATGGTGATGATGATGATGATGATTTAAGGCACCTTATGTTATTGGTTCTTTGAGTCACACGAGGATAGAGTATACATACAGCACAACATAGAGAAAAAACGCCAAAAATTAGAGATATACCACCAAGCTGGAATGTTTGTGTAGTTAACAAAAGGGGGGGGGGGTATTATGACAGTTTGTCTAATCTAGGAAAGCCTGAAGAAAGGAGATCAAAAGAGAGAACGGAGTGAAGAGAGCAATTAAAGCCCAGAAGACCGTCGACCGGCGACAAGATAGCTTAAAGTGGAAAGTTGAGAGAAAGTAGCGAAGGGAGAGAGCAGTAATCAAGAGAGATGAGAAAAAAAAAAAGAGAGAGAGAGAGAGAGAGAGGCAAACTCTGGCCGAAGAATCGTCACGTCATTCTCCCATTTCACCCATGAATGATGAAGATCCCCTATGAAACCTTCAATACACCAAAAACGTCCTTGTTATCACCTTCATCAGCACTCGATCCGGGCCTTGACCTCTTGCCCTTGCGTGGATTGATAACAACCTCTCCCCAGTGCTTGGGCACAGCACCGCCCTTCGTCGATAATAGGTGCACGGGATCATTAGAATCAGATGTGACCACTCTCACGGAGGGTTCTCCCATATCGCGTGATTTAGAGGTACTTGAAGATGCGGAGCCATGGAGGGTCGCCTGGGGTTGCAGATGCGGTTGCGGTTGGAGGGACCAGATATCAATGACAGAACTGTTTTGTGTATGTGTTAATTTCCTATACTATTATTCTCCAATGTTTGCACTCTGTAGTTTCCAGTGCGATATTCGGGAGGGCGAAGGAGGAAATGTGAAAAGCACTCACTCGGAGGTTCGTTGGCAGATCGCCTCGAGCGCCTCGCGCTCGCGCTTTATGTATCCGGGGTCTGGGTGGTTAGCTTGGTTGGTGTGATTGAGCGCCCCATAGCCGTATCCAGGTTGGTATATGTCATCGTCTAGGAGGCGTGAGGATTCGGACTACGTTGGTGGTGGTTTGTTAGCGATCCAGGCATCCCCAGCCACCACAATAATGGCAGCTATCACGCATTTCTGCGACAACGTTGATGAAGCCGGCGATAACTCACATCATGGCTGTCCCGGCGAGCGACCCCGAGACATGAAGAGCAGACCCCCATTTATATTGACGTCGAGTGGGCCGTTTCGCAGGGGAGATTAAACCGCAGGAGACATTCAAGGATGGGGCCACCGGAGGGGCAATGACTCAGGCTGAAGGCTTGAAGTCCAGCAAATGGTAAGAGTGGGAACGGAGCGATAGAAATATGAAACCAGAGCCACAGTGATGCATCAGCCTGTGATGCTGGCAGAGAGGCTTGACGTCGATTCGAGAGTTAAGGTTGAACCGGGCAGTGGGATCTTTTTTTGCGCTGGGAACGAGGGCAAATACGAGCAGTGACAGAAACATCAGGTGTGAGTGGTCCGTGCGACCGATGACATCGAGCCCACCATCTCAATCAACGAACTATTCGAGTTCTGTCTGTCGCCTGGACATCAACTGCTAGATTATGATGGAGATGAATTATCTGGTACAAAACTTTACTTTGATAGCCCTGTGAAGCCGTAGTGGTGCTCTCCAGGTCATTGCTCAGCCTGCAATTCACTTTCTCATTACCAGTCCACTCCAAGATGGGACCATGGTTCAGCAATTTTGGAGAAGTATCATTCTTGCAAGGCCTTAAAAAATAGGGCCTAAAGATGGCTGAGTTTATTCAATCGAATATACCCAACACATTTTACCGAAGCTACATTGATGAGAGAACATCATCCTGGCGTGACACGATTCTCAATATATGTGGAGGATTTCTTGGCCGCTACGGTGATTAGCGACGTGGACTAGACGAGGTTCAATTTCGATCCGACATGAGGCCCGGAATTTTACTCTCTAAAGCTTCGTTTGACAGTGGTGTCGTCTAGTCATCTATCTTGGCATCATAGTTGAAGCAGAACAGGCCCGTCACCTATTATGCAATGGCGAAGAGCTCTTGCCCTGGAAAGAAGTTCGCCCAAGAAGGTGCCAAGGTAATCGTTGCGGACATACCCTAGGAAGCTGGTGAACGCGCTGCGACAGAGCTGAACAGCAGATTCGTGTACATAGACGTGACAAGCCGAGAGAGTTGGCAGACTTTCCTCCAAGCTACACTCGACGAACACGGAAATCTAGACATTGTCGTCAATAACGCCGGCTCAACATACACAACAAACCCACCGCAGAGGCTAGCGACAATGATTTCGGCCTCTGCATGAACGTCAATGTGAGGCCTATATTCCTATCGACGAGTGTAATCGTTCCGTACTTTCTGCAGAACAACCGTCCCGGATCCTTTATCCAAATTTCAAGTACCGCCGCCCTGCGGCCCCACTCCAGGTTGACCTGGTATAATACGTTGAAGGCGGCTGTTAGCAACGCAACTTAGACAATGGCTGTTGAATATGGGCTTAAGAACATCCGGTTCAACTGTGTTTGTCCGGTGGTAGGCAGTACAGGACTGCGAGTGAGGACATTTGCGTCATTGATGTTTTTCCACACAAATTTTCCCTAATCATGTCTCATGGCATGCTTTTACTATAGACCACGTCTCTTCCTGGGAAACCCGGATACAGAGGAAAATCGGGCCGCATTTGTTTCGGCAATACCTCTTGGTCGACCCTGCTCCCCGACGGATGTTGGCAACACATGTGCTTTTCTCGCGAGTGATGAGGCAGGGTTTATTACTGGCGTGGAATTAGAGGTAAAGTCGATTAATTCTTGTTCCGGTTTTTCGTGACGGATTCTGACGTATTTTCTCCCTTGCAGGTGGATGGTGGTTGCTGTGTGATGGAACCGTTGTTGGGGCAAATGAAACGCACGACAACGCGAAAGGGATATCTCTGAGGAGACGAACAAGATGTTTATGCGGAAGAGGACATAGGATTTGAAGTTGTTTATTCACTACTCTATCTCTTTACGCGCCATCACTATAGGGAACAGCTAAAGCATAAGTTGCAGATTAGTGACACTGGCCAAAATTCTGGTCGGCGTTAGTGGGCAGCGGGTTGAGAATCAAAGAGAAACCACCACTGACAAGGACAGCACAGGGTATTGTACGAAAGCATATCAAAGATAATAAAAATTAATCACGGCTTCAAAACACAACGCAAAGTCGACTCTGGGGTATGAAGTGGGTATGAGGTGAGTCGGTGGACCGTCGAGTAAGAATACAAAAGAAACTGGACTTCAATAGGTTGCCATCACCAATTGTGATGTACGTTATTGGGAGTCGTAAGACATCTATTTAGCCTCGGCTGTATACGGTCAGCACGATTATCTCCGCTTATGTCGATAAAGTCTAGTACTCACTCTTCGGGGCCTCTGCAGCTGTAGTCTCCACTGGCTTTTCAGGCTCAGCAGGAGCAGCAGGAGCAGCGGTTTCGGCAGGCTTCTCGGGCTCAACCGGGGCTGCGGTCTCAGCAGACTTTTCATCGGCAGGCTTCTCAGCGGAAGTCGCAGCAGGAGCTTCGGCAGGAGCTGGAGTCTCAGTCTTGGGAGCCTCGGCGGGGGGGGCGGCGGTCTCTACAGCGGGAGCTTCCGTCTTGGTTTCGGGGGCAGGTTCCTCAGTCTTCTGTTCCGGAGCAGGAGCGGCAGCGGCGGGTGCAGCAGCCTCTGGTGTTATTTCGGCCGGTGCAGAGGTCTCAGCGGGCTTATCCGCAGCAGGCGCTTCAACTATAGTACTTGTAAGCATTATTTTCGCAGACGGAACAGCCCATGGTTGCAAGGTTTGGTAGATCACCATACCAGCAGTCGTATCGGCGGCGGGAGCTGGCTCTTCTGCCTTGGTTTCAGCCGCAGGAGTCTCGGCAGCAGGAGCCTCAGCTGGGACTTCAGCGGGAACCTCAGCGGGGACCTCAGCGGGAGCTTCAGCTGTAGTTGCCTCTGCGGGGGGAGCAGCCTGGGCAGCCTTCTTCTTTCTCCGGAAGATGGCCTTGAAGCCCTTCTTCAGCTGCTGGAGCGCATCGGGGGCTATTATACGTTAACACGATTAGCAAAAGTGGAGAATTTCCACAATCGTCGGCGCAAAGGGAGGAAATGGCGGTCTACTCACGAACACCAGGCATTTTAGACAAGGAAGACGCGATATTGAGGTGCTTGAGGTGGGGTCAAAAGAGAGACGGATTCGCGGGTCAGCGGGCGAGATGGCAATGATGAGAGGCAAGAAAAAAGACTCGAAACTCAACGGTGCAGCAGCGCCGTAGCAACAGGAAGGGAAACCCCCAACACTTTAATAATGCGCACCTCCCTCCACGTGACGCGACGACGGGCACGGTCCTGATCGCCAGTCGCCCTCAATTCGCCGAATCGTAATCCTGCCAAAGCGTCTCCTTTTTCCTCTTTGTGTCGCCGTCTCTCTCGTGCTCCTTTTTTTCTGTTCCATCTCCCGCCGCCTTTCTCCAAGTTGGGGACCTGTGCCGGACAATTGGACCTGTCATTGGGCTGTGTCATGTCTCTAGCGCACGCTCCAGACGCTTAGGAAAGACTAGTCCCACCGTGTTAGGGGTCCCTCTTTTCTTCTCAGTGCTGATAGCGAACCCCATTGATCTGGACGTGCTGATGCTTTTCCAATCGTGGCTGTGCTCAGGATGGGAAGAAGCCTTTCTCATGTTTTCATGAAGCTGTTAGCCTTTGAGAGCGGTCATATTCTGTCATAGTACCCATGAGGAGGTTTCTCGAATTCCGATACTGTGACGATTCTCCGGCGATCAACCATGATCGCGATGTGGAGCAGCGTCCCCCCCATCCCCAAGATTGGGACTCTGGGACTGCTGAATGCTGGTGGGTTCTTCGCTGCCACCGCTAGTGCTCTGTGGGCGCCAGATGAATCCGCTACTAGCCTACTAGATACGTACTGCCTCCTAAAACCAGGCTAGTGGCGGTATTCAGAGTCAAGAGTCAAGACTCAAAACAACTTGCAAGTCTCAAGCTTGCTCGTGTGGAGTCTCGTATAGAGAGCTCGGAAATTAACCCAATCTCGAAGAAATTATATCAATTTGATTTGCAAGGCTCAAGGAATGCTGTGCCGCTTCTAAATTGGGCCGTCGAAAATCCCCATATCCTTAAGTGGAATGCTGGGGTTTTTCTTCAGCCTAAGTGGGTGTTTCACTCCCAGACTCGTGGACAAATACGGCCTCCAATCGCCTTCTCGAAGCTAAAAACTCACTTCTCCCTGGAACAACCAACCTTGTTTACGGTAGGAAATTAGAACCAAATTCCTTGAAACGTAAATCAACTCACCCCAGGAGAACCATCTATGTGCAATTCAGCTTCGGTCGCATTCTTACCGGAGAGCCTGTAATAACACCGGGCAGAGCTACTTACTTAATTACTGTATTTTCCCTTTATTTTGGCGCTTATCACTCTCGAGCCCGGAACTGTAGGCATTTTTAAGCTTTGGTGCTATTTTGGTGACCCTACTCTAGCCTCTGATGACCGTAAATTTGTCCATCTCTAAACCCGCAGCGGCAAGAATTAATTTCCTGGTGATAATACCAACAGCCGAACCAGACAGGTCAAGGCCGTCGATTATTTGCTGAGGATTGGGCGACTACCCTGGGTCGTGGCACCGTCGCAATTGCAAGTATCCTTTTAAGCATATCCCTGACTAACCATAGAAACACGCTAGTCGTGGGGGACGCATAATCCGTGGACCCGTCGCGCATCACGTCACTCAACCCCAACCCGCCAGTCGGTCGACTCACCGACTTGCAACACACTTCAGGTCTCCAAAGTTAATTGTTTTCATTCACCTATCCCCTTGTTGATTTCATAGCTTCTATTCAAGAGTCCTATAGATCACAGTTGAAAATGAGCTCCGATCAGCCCTTCTCATCCACCCCCCCGGAGTCTACCGGGGACGACCCGGCCTCGGAGCAAACACCCCTCCTTGCGGGCCAGGCTCAAACTGTGCCTGCGGAGGTTCAGGAACCCAGTACTAAGGAGTTAATTCTGGTTTTAGGAAGTGTTTGGGTTGGGGTATTTTTGTCTGCCCTAGGTATGACTTGATCTAGCATCCGCTGTTTGTCTAATGCGACATTGGGAGACACGAAAGCTGACAGGGATAAAAGATACCACCATCGTCGCAACGTTAAGCGCGTCAATCTCATCGTCGTTCCACTCCTTATCCTTACTGTCTTGGCTGGCCAGTTCTTATCTGATATCCAATGCGGCCTTCCAACCACTAAGTGGACGTCTGACCGATATTTTCTCCCGGCGAACGGGGCTAATCTTTTCCAATGTGTTTTTTGCGGCCGGGAACCTGATTTGCGGTCTAGCTAAAGACGAGTGGACTATCGTGTTTGGACGTGTTGTCGCAGGCATCGGTGGAGGCGGTCTCAGCGTGATTGCAGTATTTGTCACCTCAGATCTGGTTCCGCTCCGGGAACGTGGGGTCTGGCAAGGTATTGGCAATCTTTGCTACGGCGCTGGTAGCGGACTGGGAGGTGTATTTGGTGGATGGATCAATGACACTTTGGGATGGCGATGGGCGTTCTTGATTCAAGTTCCTTTTGTGGTGGTGTCAGGCATCCTGGTTGCCTTGACCATCAAAATCCCCGCCAAAGAATCCCAGACAGCCAAATTGAAACGCGTCGATTTTCTTGGTGCCTTCACGTTGGTCCTCGCCCTCGTTCTGCTGCTTCTTGGCCTCAACACTGGAGGAAATCAGCTACCATGGACCCACCCCCTCGTACTCACGGTGCTGCCGCTTTCCGCCGTGTTCTTGGGCGTCTTCATCTATATTGAAGCAAACTTTGCGTTGGAACCCATCATTCCGGTTCGGCTTCTTCTCAATAGGACGGTATCCTCAGCTTGCCTTACCAATTGGTTTGTAACTATGGCCGTATTCGGCCTTCTCTTCTATCTGCCGCTCTTCTTCCAAGTTCAAGGACTCTCAGCCACAGCTGCTGGACTAAGGCTTATTCCTCAGGCTGTTGGCACATCCCTTGGTTCGCTAGGATCTGGCATCTGGATGCGATCAACCGGCCGTTACAAGATATTCGGCTATATTTCTGTGTCTCTCTTCATTGTGTCCAGTGCCCTGATCTGTACCTTGAATCTGACCACCCCTGCGTGGCTCCCTTTCATCTATTTTTTCTTGATGGGCGCCGCCTATGGGAGTATACTAACAGTTACGCTTGTCGCTCTCATCTCATCCGCGGACCACGAGCACCACGCTGTTATTACCTCTGCATCCTACGCATTCCGCAGCACGGGGAGCACTATCGGAATCACGGTGGCCTCCGCTGTCTTTCAAAACGTGCTGAAATCTAGGCTGTGGTCTCGCTTGGGTTATCGTGATGATGCTCGGGAGATAATCTCTCGGATCCGCGACAGTCTGGATGAGATCCGGAAGATACCGTCCGAGTTGGTGCCTCCGGTTCTGGATTCATATATGGAATCATTGGGAGCTGTTTTCCTGACCCTACTCGGCCTGACCGTTCTTGGGGCTGTAGTCAGCTTGGGTATGAGAGAACACAAGCTGCATAGCAACTTAGCCCGTCGAGACTAGGCTAGCGGTAGCTTTTAGTTTCGCTGGCTATATCACGAATAAAAGACGGACCTACATTGCTGGGCTAACCACAAAGCCTGGCTCTTCATTCACCACACCTCGACCTAAAACCTCGACGCCATAAAACCTAACGTTTTCTCGTTGCGGGTATAAAAGCGACTTTAAATAGACATATCACCAAATGCTACACTTTAGATTTACCCTTATCCTTCTTTTTCCACTCATCTGACCCAGGGCTTGAGGTCGCTATTGGCGCCTCAGATTGGTGAAGCTGTCGTATACTCTGGATAACTGCTATATTTGGTTTAGCGTGAATGAATAATTTCGAGTTTTGGTTGGACCAATGAACATCGCGGGGCTTTGACACCTCAGGCACGATGATTCGCCGCTCCTAACCGTCAAATCATCGAGGCGTCTTCTTCAACTCCCTGACATTCGTCGTATTCTTGCACCTCATCGACTGCTTGGGACTGTGAAATAAATGTTTTATTTGTTACCCAGTGTCCCTCACCACCCCCGGTTCTTTATTCCGACCCGATTTGAATACTGACTGCAACGAACGGGGAGGGGAGTCGTGGCGAATGCCTTGTTGGCAAAAGGGCCGATCGAGATCAAGTCCAAGCTCCAATTCCTATCCTGCGAGTCGCCGTTATAACACACCGCTTCCCAGTTCCCCTGGTCAGACAACCAATCCCTCGACTCGTGCTGCATCTAGAGCGCAGCATCGCGCTGGCGATCTCCACCCTGCACTTTCTTGGATGGATCGCATCGGATTGTGTGGGTTGTTCTTGTTGGAACTCAATAATCCGGGCTGCAATCTCTAATGCCTTTGTGCGCCATACTTATAAACGTGCTTGATCCGTTGGTCGATCAATCTTCCTCTTTTTCTTTTTTCCTTTCCCATTTCACTTTTCCTCATTTTTATATCCAATAGCGCTGGTTGCGGAGAGATTTTCACTCTATCTTTTATTCGCATTTATCCACGACGATACGAGAAACCATTAAACCTCCGGTTCGGAGATTTGTGGCCAGCAATTTTCGATTTGTCCTCAATACATCCATTATTCTTATCTCTCGACCTCATCTTTCGTGTCTTTCGTGAGCTGATATTTCCGTTTAATCGCTGTTGGGATTCGTGTGGATAATACGTCAGCCTCGACGGGAACCGCCGACGTTGGATCAAAAAATACCCTACATTCTGAAATGGATATCGACGGAGATGGAGGAATAATCATCGGGAACACAACTGCAAACCCCAAAAGTTCCGGCAAGGAATCGGCAAAACCTAGTGCCGGGTCATCGGTTAGCCGTCGAAAACGATTATTGCTGTCGACAGGCACTGAATTTGCCGACAATGTGCTCCCAACGCTTGTCCAACATCCCGATATTGAACTCAGGTTAATAACGGACGAACCTTCCGCCCTCCTCTCTGGGACAAAGAAGGTCCCTCATTATATGGACACCGTGGATAGCAAAACTTTCGAGAAGGAAACAGGAGCCCGAAAATGGCTGAAAGCCAAGGCAGCGGAGCTGTGCGATTGGGCAGACATGCTGCTCGTTGCCCCTGTTGATGCAGGGACTCTGGGATCGATGTTGTCTGGTCTGACCAATACCTTGACACTCGCATTGTTGCGCGGATGGATGTCGACAAAACCTGTCGTGCTGATTCCGGGCATGACAGTCACGGAGTGGCGCCATCCACTAACTGATAGACAACTTCGAGAGGTCCGTCGGTATTCGCCCTGGATCAGTATTATCTCGCCTGTTCTCCTGAAATTCAGCGCACCCGAGGAGCTGATTCAGTTGCCTTGGCTTGGATTGAAAGAACTGCACACCACCATCGAAAGGGCTCTCGCACTTTCTTTCTCGACGGATGGGGGTATCTCTCTCCAACATATAGATTCACCCTCGCAACAAGCAGTTGCCCCTTTGGACAAAAGTTCGGTCTCTAACCCAGGCTCATTAGCCGTGCAAACCCTTTTTTTTCGATCGAATACTAACGAAAACCGGGCGCCTTCCCTACCTATGGAACTGTGGCTGAATATTTTCGAGGACCAACTACACGATTGGGAAATTGCCAAAGCTGTCAGCATTCCCACAAACCTCCCTATTCCTAAGGAGTGGCAAAGCCATCTTCTTAAGATGTCAACCCCTGCCTCCTTGGAGTACACCATCCTTAGAGGCTCCTTCGCTGCTATCAAGAAACGTATCGACAGCCTACCCCGCTGGAAGCCGTTATCCGACCTCGCATGCCATCTGATTTTCAAATTCTCCCGAACCGATATTCTCTCATACCTTACTGAAAACCATCTCGACCTTCTATGGACGACCTCTCGACTCACCAATATTCCGTACCGTGCATCTGCGATTTATGGAAACCCGAAGATTCTAACGTGGTGGCGTGATGCACCTGCACTCCCAAATAAGGAGTATATCGCAGATGCTATGGACGGCGCTTCCCGAGCCGGTTTTATCAATGTGCTACAATGGTGGCGAACCTCCGGCATGGAGCTACGCTATACTGAACGGGCACTCGAATCCGCCAGTGCTGAGGGCCGTGTTGATGTGCTCGCCTGGTGGAAGAACGCCTCTGCTACGGGACGCATTCCCCTTAAAGTTGGAAAGTCGGTCCTTCTCGCCGCACAGTCTGGTCGAACTGCTTCTCTCGCATGGTGGGATTCATCGGGTATCCCTTACAGTCACGCTGAATCCGTCGCCCGTATCGCCAGCACCCACGGTCACGTTCATGTCCTCGACTTTTGGTACAAGCTCAAGGGCACCAAAATGATATTTGATTGCCAAGTGCTAGTTGGACCAACCAAGAACGGCCACGACAACGTCCTCGAGTGGTGGCGACAGAGTGGCCTCCGTGTGGAGTTTAAGACCTGCGATATCGAAGAAGCCCTTGAAGACGCTGACCCTGTCTCTGGCGCTGAAGAACGTGTCCGACGTTGGTGGGCCCGCAACGGACTCAACCTTGGAGTTGGAACGAGCGAGTGGATGAAAACAAAAGTTCTCTGATAGCGGCTTTGGTTTTCTTTTTCTTTTCTTTTTTCCCCTTTAATTGCCTTCTTAGTTCTTTTTCTTCCCATGCCAAGTTTTATGTGACGACGACATGATTGGCTATATTCATAATACCCCTTTTCGTTGGCGTTGACACGAAGTACTATGTCTCCTTCTTTTCCATTACTACGTACGGACTTTACAAGCTTTTCGACTGAATATTTCAAGCGCGTGAGGTGCCCGAAATCCACTACATAGGCACGCTTATATGGACCAAACTGCATGTATCAGCGGACGAAATATTGGTGGCCCTGGATCTGACATCTTTCGATTTATTCGATTAATATTGAAATTGGCTGCACATGCGGCCTAGATACATGATTTTCAGTACTCTCAAGACCAAGGTACGGTAAGGGGAGTAACCCAGTAAAGGAACTTAACAAGCCCACAACTCTCAACGCCCGGTCAAAGAAACCCACTATTCCCATGGATACTTTAAACTTGATATCACAAAAGCGAGATATGAAATCTCGCTTAATCCCCAGTGCCAACTTCCAAATCCAACTGCACCCCATTCCCAATACTATAATCTGCCAACGTAATGAAATCCTTAAACGGCCGCTCCCCCTGCCTCTTCAGTAGAATCTCATGCGGTTCCCGCCCAATATGCGCCGCCACAAGCGCCTTGAAATCTTTAATCGTATCGGAAGGAAGACAAGGGATAGCCGCTTTCGTACCCAGTCGATCATTCACATGAACCACAATCATCTCCTCCCCGGTCATAACGGGTCTCTTCTCTTTCTTGGGCTTTTTCTCTTTCTTTTCTTTCTTGTCTGGTTGCGGTGCGGCTGCTCCATCCCTTTCTCGGCCACGCTCTCGATCTCGATCCCCATCACGGTCCCGATTCCGGTATTCCCGATCCCTGGAGTACTCCCGTCGTTGTCTGTCCTGGCCTTGATCCTTATCTCGGTCCCGGTTCCTGTCCCTGTCCCAGTCGCGGTCGCGATTCCGATCATAGGGTCTCCGTGGAGACCGGTTCCGATACCCACGGCCTAATCGCGAGTCACCGCCATTGTCTCTATCGTAGTTTGCAGGGCGCTTTTCCTTCCATCGGAAACCCGAGGAAGCTTTTGGTCTGCGTGGTGGGGAGCGGGATCGGCGACGCTCGGGATCTCGCTCAGGCGAGTCTGGCATTGTTTTGATGCCCCCTTTTCTTCCTTCTTTCAGTTTGAGGTACTGTGTGCTTCGGATGTTTGGTTTAGTTCATGGGATCAAGGTTGTATTGGATGTGTTGAGGGTGTTATCGGGAGTTGGTGTGTTTTGGAGGTACTAGTAGGTAGTTGAAGGTTGCATGGAGCTGGTGAGAGCTACGTCTAGGTGGTTGCAGGTCAGTTGAGGTCGATAATTAGGTCCCGCGAGACGAAACGGATTACATAAGCGTCTTGGCGGTCACATGATCTCGCACCAGCCCCTACAGCACTAAAAGAATTTTTCATCTCGCGT
>JAPDEL010000133.1:0-59732 GCA_027569095.1 Aspergillus conjunctus
AAATGACCATTAGCGCGGGCTTCTGAACGTGATAGGACTCCTTTAAGTCACCTAAGAAAGGTAGTCTTTGGAACTCCAAAAATTGCAGCTGCCTTTGATTTTGATGTAATTTTCTTGCATTTATACGTGCTAATGGCCATTTAAATTCAATTCTCTTGAGATAAAGGCATTTTAGAAGGTTATGGTGGAGTAAAGACATGTTGAATATTGCTTGGTGGTGGTGAGATCAAAAACGGACCGCTTGGTGGTGTGGACCACTCGGTGGTGGATTACGTTAATGTAATCCACGGGCAAGCGGCGAATTTTCACCATAACCACCAAGATTTGAAGGTTTTCAACCACCACATGCATTAAATTACACTATTTAAAAGGTGATTATATAGCTATTTATTAAGGCAATTCTGTATTATATACCTAATAATCCCATAATTACTGCAGCACTGCAGAGCATGCTTTTAAGGCCCTGGTGTAGGCTCCTTAACCTGTGCTTTAGCTAGTGCTTTAAGGTGCTGAATATAATTAAGGCCTTCCTGTATAGATAAAATATTATTATTTTCTAGTATACCATGTTTTCTTGCTTTTTTCTTTATTTATGCTTGTTTTTAATATATATAACATTAATTTCTTAATAAAAAAGTCGATATTTATTATTATTTAGGCAGCCTTCTTAGGATATTAAATATAAAAAACTACACTACTAGAGAGAGTTTTTTCAAAAAAAAACTTTTTTATAGGCTTTTAATCTTGTAATTAAGCTAGCAAGGGTTCTAAGAAGTCTAAAAAGTAGAGAAAATTAAATTTTTAGCTTTAATAAAAAAATGATGTAGACATATAAAGTTAAAGATAATTTTTTTAAAAACCTAATTTTAGTTTAGTAGTTTAAGGCCTGTATCTGTAAAATTATTAAAAATATTTATAGAATTAAAGACCTTCCCCCATACAGGTAGGTATAGGTAAAAAAAATATTTATTAATATAATTATTGCCAGTCACTATCATGCCTTTAACTAGCTTTTTATATACATGCTTAAAAAGCCTAAAAACACTTATATTAAATAATTAAAACATGCAAGAGATATAAAATAATATATACAGGTAAATAATCCCATTCTCTATATCAAAGATATTAAACTTTATAGTCTAGTCACTAGAGTAGTTATTAAGAATAAGTAATTATTTTAAGTTAAATAAATAAAGCTTAGAGAAAGGTTTAAATAGCTTTTTAAGCTAGTAAAAGCCTATTTTATTTATTATTTATTTATTCTTGCTAACTACAAGCTTTTAATACTAGGTAGCCTATTATTATTATTTCTTAAAAATAATTATTGGTGACAGAGAAACCTCTCTTGAACTAATATATTTAATAATAATAATAACTTTAAATATAATACAGAGTTTTATGGCAAAGCTAGTTTTATTAAAATTCTAGATATTATCTTTATATATATCATGCTTTTAAATAGCTTTATATATAGTCTAAAACTATAATTTTATTTCTAGGTTTTCTTGCTTTACATATTAATATATATATTTTTACTTATATTTTATATAAAGCTCAGGGCAGTATTTAATAAAGAAATAGGCTTAGATAATTTTAAAAACTGTAATTAAATTTTAAATGCATATATAAAGTAAAATTTAAGCCATTATTTTTAAAAATTCTAATTAAATTAAAAAGCCATGCTTGTCTGTATTGAGTAGTTATTTAATAAATATATTTTTTATTAGTTAATAATTTATAGTTATTTATTTATATTTCTAGATGTGATTTGACTCTAGCAAGGCACTAGGAAAGGAAAGTTTTAGAAACTTTAAATATCTGGGTAGTTTTTAATTTTAATTTAATTTTTGCTACTTTTATGTAGAGATAGCTATTTATATATAGAATTTATTACATAATAGTATTTCACATAAAATTAGTAAATAAATAATTACATGTTAAAGATGTCATGTAAAGATATTTTAGTGGTTATAGTAAAAATTCACCACGTAATTATATTCACCACTCGCCCGTGGATTATGTTAATTAATTAATATAATTTTTTTATAAAAGCATTTTTATACTATATATTTAAATATTCTTAAATTTCAATAAATTAATACTCATGTTAGATTATAATAATTTTTAAATAATTAAGAAAAATCATTTAAATAAGCTACTAAAATAAAAAAAATAATTCAAACATTATAACTATTATATAGATAATAAATATTTTATAAAATAATTACATTTTAAATTTTTTAAATATCTAAAAATACAGTATTTTTTAATTTAAATTGATATTTTATATTTTTTGAATACTGATATTGTAACGGGTAGTTTAGCAGCCTTTAATATAACCCTTTAAAGGTTGATGATCTCATGTAAAGGTTCTAAACAGAGAATAATTCACTGCTAAAGAACTTTATAATATTATTATCTTCTATAATATATCTACAAAAAAATCAAAAAGAAATTAAAGGGAGGATTTGGCAAGAATCAGTGTATTTATAATACTATAGTAAGATTTTTAATAATTATTTTACTTTATTTTCTTATCTAGTTAATAAGTGTTTTACTTTAGTTAATAGTTTTTTTATAAATTTTAATTTTTTATTTTTAAATAACTAGATAATCTTTTTATCTCTAGAAAACTTAGGTACAGAAAAGTCATGTAATCTAGAGATTAATATTTTAGCTTAAAATATTAATAAATTAAAATAAAAAATATAATAATTCAAAATCTATTATTAATTATAATAAAATATAGTAAAATTATAAGTAAAAATTAAATAAAATAAAAATAATCTACTGCTAAATCATCTCTAAAATAAAAATATTTTATTTTTAAATTCTAAACTAGAAATTAAATTTAAAAATTTCTTTATATTTATTTTTAATTTTATATTATAATAATAACAAGAATAGTTAAGAGATTTATAAAGTATATTTTTAAAAATATCTAAAAAATATAAAAAAAATATTTACGAGATTCTAGCTATTATTAGCTATATTAGTTTTATTTTAAAGAATAAATAATAATTTTAATCTAAAATTTAGTTACTTTACAATCAGATACTATAAGCTAAATAGAATATGCTTGATAGTAAAATAGCTAGAATTTTAGAAAATTTAATGCCTATCTTTAATATATTAAAATAAAAATTTTTAATAATCTAAAAATAAAAGAGCCTTAACTTATTTCTTAAAATTACTTCCTAAACTTAAACAGTATATCCAGGAACATATAATTATTCTTTTAAAACACTAAGACAGTGTTTCATATCTAATACAGCTATTATAAATATATAATTATGCCTTTTAGCTTAATTAATGCCCCTGCTATTTTTTAAAACTATATATATAAATTATTATATAATATATTAAATTGTTTTTATCTAATTTATTTTAATACCATTTTTATTTTTTTTAAATATGTATAAATCTTATACTTTCTATATATAACAAGTCCTTAGTAAATAAAAAAAGCCTAACTTTATGCCAAGCTATTTAAATATTCTTTTTACTAGAAAAAAGTAAAGTTTTTAGGATTTATTATAAGTATTAAGGATATTTTAATAGATAAATAAAAAAGTTAATATTATTATTTTATAACCAGAATCTAAAAGTTATTAAAATATTTAGGTTTTTATTAAATTTTATAAATTTTATTAATAATTTCTAAAACATTTCTTAAAACTAGCACTTTTTTAACTTTATTATTTAAAGGCATGCGTGAAGAAAGAAAACTAGAAAATATAGTGTTTAATTTAAATAAAAAATTAATATTTTAATACTTTATTAATTTAATCTAGCTATATATATTTTTTAAATTTTTATTTTTTATACTAAAAAAAATAGTATTAAACTAATCTTTTATAAATAAAATTTTTTGTATTTTAAAGAGTAAGAGAACCTAGGTAAAAATATTTATTTATAATAAAAATTTTTAATAAGTTAAATATAATCTATTATAAATACAGAAAAAAGCTATTATATAAATAAATGTTATAATAAAAATGCTAAACTAGTTTTAGAAAATAAAGCTTAAATAAATAAAAATATTTATTTATTTAAATGTTTATCTATTTATAAAAATATTACTATTAAAAAAAATACTAGTATTATAAAAAGCCCTGGTAAATAATAAAAATGCAATAATTATAATACCTACTTTACTTGTAAGTAGGATAATTTATTTTACTATAATAAATATTTATAAAATCAGTTAATAAGCAGATATTTTATAATATGAAAATTATAAAAGTAAAGTTTAAGCTATAAAACTTGAAAAATAAAAAAAAATCTTTTATAAATTACCAGTAATATTACTAAATATTATTTATATTTTACTAGAAATACCATGGTTAAAGATATATAATTTTATTATTAAATAAAATAAAAATAATATAACATTTTATAAAAAGAAATTAATAATAGTATTTATAATTTTTATAAAAAATTTAAAAAAAAAAGATTTTTTTTATAATAATTAATTTAGTATTAATAAATAAACAAAAATATTAGTAAAACTATTATAGTAATATAAAATTTTTATAAATATATTCATTAATTAAAAAATAATCTAACTACTATCTTACTGCAGGGAAGTTAATCTGAAGATTAATTTAAAAAATTTTTTTTTTAAATTATTATATAATTATTTATTCAATAAACCATAGGTAATTTATAACTATTTATAAATAATATTTATAAAAAAATACATTTAAAAATTCATATTATTTACAGGGATTCCAGTAATCTTTATTAAAAAAATAAAAAATTTTATATTTAAATAAATTATTAAAAACTTAATATAAATATATAAAAAAAATTACTATTTTTTATCTTTTATTAAAGAGATAATTAATTAATTAAATATAAAAAAGATTTTTATATAGGTAGACTTATATAATTAATATCTATAGTAAAATTAGAGTTATTTACAGGCATGAATAAAAAATAGCCTTTTATATAAAATATAAATTATTTTAATTATATTATTTAGACTAACTAATATATTTATAATTTTTTTTAAATTTATATTAATTAAATATTTTATAATATATTATATATATATATAATAATTTATATAAATAATATTATAATTTTCTGGCCAAGATATAAACAAGCATGTTAGGCATGTTTGTAAAATATTAAAATATTTATAAAAAAACAGGCCTATATATAAAGCTAGTTAAGTGTATATTTACAGTTATAATAATTAATTTTTTAGAATATATTATTACCCTAAAAAAATTAAAATAAAATCTTTATAAATGCAGATAATTCTAGAATAGCTAGAGCTAAAATATATAAAAAATATATAGATATTTCTAGAATTTATAAACTAGTATTAATATTTTATTAAAAAATACTTATAAATAATAGCAGCACTTATAAAGATATTATAAAAACTAAAAAAAAAACTTTTTAATAAAAACTATATAACAGGTAGTAGTAACTTTAAAAAAATTATTTATTAAAAAAATAAAATTTAATTATTTTATTAAAAAAAGGCTATTATAAATTAAATTAAATTTATCTAGATTTAGTCTATTTATAGTACTAATATAGCTAAACTCTAAAAATAATTAATATATTTTAATAATTAAAAATTATTTATAATAATAAAATTTTTCATAAATAATAGTATTATCTAGAAAATAATTATAATATAATAAAGGTCATTATAGACTATAATAGTTTTTATTATGTTAATATAATAAAATTTAATTATAAAAAATTAGTATATAAAAAAACAGGGCTTTTGTAGAGAAAAAAGCCCTAGATTAGTTATAATAATTTCTATATTTAGACTTTTATAAAAATAATCTAGAAATAGAAAGTTAGAAAGCATATATACTTATAATAAATATAAAAAAAATATTAATAATATATAACTAGAATAAGTAGCTTATAAAAAACTATAAGTTAAAAAGATTTTATAAAAATTTTTTTTATAAAAACTATAAAAAGTATTTCTAGAATTTTTAAAGTAAGACAAGCTTATATAAAAAATTTACTAAATTTTTTTAATAATACTATAATAGGTAATTATTTTACTAGAAATAATTATATATTCTAAACTAGTATAAATTATATCTAGAGATATTTATAAAAAATGCATGATAATTTATAAAGATAAAAATACTAAAATTATTATAATATAGATTTTAGTAGCTAAAAATAATAAAGTTTACTATAAAATACTGCTATATATATGGGGTATGCTAAAGCTTATAAAAAATCTAGAGTAAATAATAAAGATTATTATTATTTATATTAATTTTTATAAAAATATAAAAAAAATTTTATAAATTTTATTATTAATCTATTTATAAGTATTATTTTAAATAGTAATTTATATAAGGCTTATAATATTATATTAATAATAATAAATAAACTTAGCAAGATAGCTTATTTTATTTTTATATTAAAAATAATTATAAATAAAGTACTAGTTAATATATTTATATTTAAAATATTTTACCTGCATGAAATTTCTAATAAGATTATTAATAATTATAGTTTAGTTTTTATAAAAAGATTTTAATTTAACCTGATATACTACATATATATTTATAGAAAATTAAATATATTTAATTATTTATAAACTAATAAATAAATAAAATATCTAAACAGTTTATTAAAAGCAGTATTTATAAAAGTATATTAACTTTAATTAAAAAAATTATATTAACTTTTTATCTTTTATAAAGTTTATATATAATAACTTATTTTATTTATTTATTAAAAATATACTATTGTATATAATTATTAAAATAAATTTATAAATAATTATATTAAATATTTACAAGGATTTTCCAATAGAGAAAACTATTTATAATAAAGCTAAATATTTATATAATTTAAAGTAGGCTGCTATAAAAGTCTTAAAAAAATATTATAATAAAAAGCATGTTATAAAAACTTTTAAAATAAAAAATATAATATAAATTAATATTAAAAACATGTTATAAATATATAAACTAGATTAGCTTTATACTAGATTAATACAAATAATAATAAAAATGAATAATATAGTTTATTATATAAACCTATCTCTAGAATTTAATATTTATAATATATTTTATATTTTTATGTTTTATAAATATTAAAAAATAAAAAAAATAATTTTTTTAAAAAGGTTTCCCCTATAAATAGCTAATAAAATTATTTATAAATATTATTTTAAAATAATATTAGACTTGCAAGAAAAGAGCAGGGTTATTAAATATTTAATAAAGTAAAAAAATACTCTATAAAAAATATATAAAAGCCTGTTATAATACTATATTATCTATATATCTATATATTTTTAAAAAATATATTATAAAAAAAGAAAACAATAAGTCTGGTTTAATTAAGTTTTACATATTAAATAATAATTAAGCTAGATTATAAGTGTAGTTTTATTATAAAAAATAAAAATATTATCTCTAGTAAAATTATTTTTATTATTTAAATAAGTAATTTTAGTGCCTGTAAAAAATAGTTATTATATTTTTTAAAATGCATTATATAAATACTAATTTAGTATTTAAATTATAATAAATATTATATTTTTTATTAACAGGAAACTAGTGCCTAGTATAAATTATTAAAAATGCTTTATATAACTAGATTTATATAGTTATTTAAGAGCTTAAATTATTATTTCTAGTTATAAGTTAAAAGGTGTATATATAAATTCTAAAGTATTATTATTAATAGAAAAATAAAGTTTTTTTTAGTCTACTTTTTTAAGATATAGTAATATAATATTATTTTATAGACTTTTTAATATTGCAACAATCTTAAAATATTATAAGTATTTTTTATACTTTATAAATAAATATCTTTAATTAATTAACTGCTTTAATAATAGGTGTGGTTAAAGAAGTTTATTATAATTTATATTTTTAAATATAATTAAAATTAATAATATTAATTTTAGCATAGGTGTTTAAATTTACCTTAATTTTAATAATATTTTATAAAAGAATTAATATTTAAAATTAATAATTAGTTTTTATTTATAAATAAAGATTTAAAGTTATAAAATATTTTTTATTTTTTATTTATTTTTTAAATTACTTCTAGTTATTTTTTTGGTTATATTTAGGTTTTTTAAACTTTTATTTTAAAGTATTAATTAATAAAATAATATTTATTATTATATTTATAGCATTAAAGTATATTTCCCTTATTATTCGTTTTATTTTATTAAGGTTTTAACTTATTCTTTGTATTTTTAAAGTAAAATTAACTATTTTTTTATTTTTATTTTTATTTTTATTTATCCTCTATTAGGGTATTTGTTTAGATAGAAATAGGCTAGAAAGAAATTATCATGCTTTTATTTAATATCTAATTTAATAAGTTTTAATAGCAAGTTATTATTTAAACCATACTGTCTTAGTTCTTTGGAAGGGTAATTATATATTTTTAAATATATTATTTAAGTTTAAAAAATAACTTTAAAAAATAAAATAAGGCTTTTTTATTCTTAGGTTATTAGGGAAAATTCTATTTTAAAATATTAAAATAAATATTAAATTCTCTTAAATTTTAATTATTTCTTTGTCAGGCTTTTTTTATTTAATTTATAATATCTAGCTATAAAATAGCTAAATTTTAAATTAGGGTTATAGTTTATTTTTTAAAATAAATCTATAATTCTTAAATAATTTATTAGTTATTTATTAGCTTTTTTTATATATTAGTATTATCTCTGCTAACTGGCAGGGTTTATATAGCTACTAATAACTAGAATTTTTCAGGTATTATTTCTATATTTTTAATAGCTTTTAAAAATAAACTTTAAAGGTTATATAATTATTCTTGTTATTATTATAATAAAATTAAGAGTAAATATTAGAATAGTTTTAAACTTAATTTTTAATTTTTAATTAGGGGGTAAGGTGTTTTTATTTTATTTATTTTTAACTTGTAATTTTACTATAGTTTATTATAGTTAATAATAAGTCTTTAATTATTATATTTTTTTATAATTTACTAATATTTTAAGCTAAAATGTTTATATCAAAATTACATGCTTTTTAATATCTAAGTTTTTTATATATAAAAAAATAAATAAAGTATTTAATGTAGGAAGCATTTTTTTAGATAATTAAAGAAAAAGAATAAGAATTTATAAAAATATATAAAATAGTGTAGAAACTATATTAATTAAATAAAAAAAATAAAAAAGATAGTAACTAAAGACCTTATTATTTAAATAAAATATAAACTAATTCTTGCTAAATCCTCTATAATAGACTACTCTTAATTATTTTTATAGATATAAAAAAAAGTAATAATCTAGCAGTGATCTCAAGACTTTTCTAAAAGGTTATATCCATTATGTCACTAGCATCCATTGTATCACCAGCCTTACCACGCTACCTGTTACAATAATATCTTATTAAATAATTAATTAAAAATATAATATTAAAGTAAGTTCTGGTAGTAATCTATTTTAATTTTTTTTCTTTAAATTTAATAGATTATAATATTAATATTATTTTCATTATTTATATATTTCAGGGTTTTTATCAGGGTTAGGGTTGTTATAGTTGTTAATAATTAATCTGCTTTATTTCCTTACCTAGTTAATGGGTGTTCTACCCTGATTAGTAGCTCCTTTACAGATATAAACTATAAATAATAAAATCTTACTAAAGATTTAACATTATTATTAAATATAAGTAAATAAATGCTTAAAAAATATATTTTAATTAATAAAAATAAATTAATTATTACTTTATATTATATAATATAACTATTTTTTATAATTTTAGTCATAAATAAAAAATTATAATATCTGATGCTTGCATGTTTTTAAAATCTATTTTTAAACTAGCTATCAATATTTTACTAATTTTTTCTTATAAAATACTTAAAAAATAAAAACTTAGCTTTTTAAAATATCATAATTATAATTATTAAAAAAATAACTTAAAACTATAAATATTAGCTCCAGGATATTATAGAATAGTGATTATATAAACTATAAAAAATTAAAATCAATTTAAAATAAATTACTTAAAAAATTTAAATAAACTATTTTTAATATATATTTATCCAGGCTACTAGATTGCCTGTAATATACCTGTTAAATATTTATTAAACTTTATTTTTCTTTAAATATGGCATTATAGTCGTAATATAGTAAATATAAGTAATTAGCTGTTACTATTAGATTGTCTATAGCCTGTTAATATAATGACTATGGCAATGTGATCACGTGGTTGCTGTGATAAAAATGATATAAAAAATAAAAACTAAATTTTTAATCTAGTATTAAAATAGGAATATTTATATACTAATAAGAAATAATTGTTACTTAAATTCAGTTACCCATAAATTAGATTTATAGTAATATCAGATTTTGACAATGAAGCCAGATTACATGATCATAAATTACCATGCTCGCGCGCGGTTCTTCTAACATATGATTACAAATTATTATGTGTACCTTCAATACAACCTGGTTACACTACCCCCTGATCACCCCAGGACATAAGATGCTCGGGAAAGATAAAACAATCCAGATAAATCTGCCTCCATTATATGCATGCGTGGATGATATAGGATGCCACGTATTTCCACATCCACAATTGTCCAGGCATACCAAAAAAACGCCCTCCTTCCTATTCTTCTGAGGGAATGCCGTTCCATTGACTCGGCACAAAATGAATTCCGATGGCTACGTGATCGAGCACTTCAGGCCACTCAGCGAAAGCCAAGGAAAGCCAATTTCAGGTCAAAGTACCCTTATTTCGGATGGAGGACACTTCTAAAGAAGATGTGCTGGATGCGGTCAACGGGGATGCCTCTGCAGTATATACTTGGGGACCAGCCTTTCGGAAACTTGGACATCCTATGTAAAAAAGGCGTGTTGATTCCGAGGTACATTGATTCAAGCAGCTAAATTCCCAAGTTTGAAAAATGTTCTGCTAATTACGGCATTCATGAGTACAGACATGAGACAGAAGCCGTTACCCTATACACTGCTGAGTTGGTGTTAAACAGCATCAAGAGAGAGCCATCCACTCTGCGGGAGGAAACTGAAAAACCTTTGCGCATCCTAGATTTCTGTACGGGCACCGGTTGCATACCACTGCTTCTTCACTCGCTTCTTTCGCCTCATTTTCAGCATCTGTCCATTGTTGGGATTGACATCAGCCGGTCAGCTATCAGATTAGCGAGGGAAAACGTTGAGTATAATGTTCGTCGAGGCTTACTATCAAGGCGTGCACTGTCAGATGTTTCCTTTCAAAGGGGAGATGTACTGGGTAGTAATCACAATCAAATCCCTGGATTGAAAGATTTGCTGAACGACACTTTTACCTTCGGCCTTCAATGCGACATTCTTATATCAAATCCGCCATATATATCTCCAGATGATTATCGCGATGCTACTACCTCGCGTAGTGTCCGCCTGTTTGAACCGGTGCTTGCATTGGTTCCACCGAGTTTACCACCGAGTGATACAAGTTCTAATTTGGATCAGCGTGCTGATCTTTTTTATCGTCGAATTGTGACGCTGCTCTCCAGACTACAGGCGAAGCTCGTGGTTTTGGAATGTGGGAGCCGCTCACAAGCTTTGCGTGTAGTAGATATTTGTAATAGTGCTACCAGGCCTTCTGCAGAAGGGTGTGAGTTAAAGATTACGATATGGCCAGTCACTCGTGCAGAAGGTGGCCCATATGCAGTTGTTATACGGGGAGAAAAAGGGATGTATTAGCTGTTTATTATCTATTTCGCGCAGTGTCTGCGCAACCACTAGTTAGTAAATAGCGTTTACTTTATTGTTTTATAATATTTAGGTATTTCTTGAGTTTACAGGGTATTTTAATCATTTCTACCAGTATGTAAAAATTATAACCTTGTTTATGAATATACTAAAAAAATAAAATAAATAAAATTAATAAACAATTAGTAAAATTAGTAAAATTAGATATTTTTTAATTAATATTCCCTTTATCATATTATTCTAGAATTTTAATATAAAGAGCTTATTTTAATTACTGTAAGAGTTATTTTTATAAATATATTTAATAAGCCTGTTAATTATAATAGCAAGTATATTTTATTTATTCTTTTTTTAGATAGTAATTTAATAAAGTTTATTATTATCTAATTTTATATTTTTCTATAAAATATATATTTATTTGGTGTATTTTATAAATATATTTTTTAATTTTTTTTTATTATTTTATTAACTTTAATAAAGTATTTTTAAATAGATATATTATAATATATTTTAATATATATATAAGTTTTTTAATTTATATTATGCTATCTAATTATTTTAAAATTTTTTATATAAACTTATTTTTTTTAATTTATCAAAGCATATTTATTTATAGTATTACTAATTATAGTGCTCTGTCTCTAGTTTTATATTTTATTTTTTTTATAGTATTAAATCTTAAAGTTATATTATAATAATACTTTTAACTATCTTACTTATTTTCTTGTTAGTTTTTTTATAATAACTATTTATTTTACTTTTTTTAAATAAATTTTTTAATATCTAAATATTACTATAATAGCTAATAGTTTACTTCTACTCTAGTAAAATTTTTATCTAGTTTTAGTTAAATTATTCTTACTTCTACAGTATGGTTTAATATATTAATTTTAATAGTTATTCTTTTTCTAAATTATGTTATATAAAAATTGATATAATAATAATTGTTTTTTTAATTTTTTTAAAATATTTTCTGCTATTTTATAGTTCACTCGTATTTATGTTATTTTTTAAATAATTTAAACAATAATGTTATAACCCTGGCATAGTCCTTTATAAACTATTATATTTTATATAGATTCTTAAATTATAGCTAATTCTAAGTAACTTATACTTTAGCTTGCTTTATTATAATTTTTTTTAAAATATTTAGTATTCTAGAAATTTTATAATATATATATAAAAATTATATTTTTTAGTTTATATTATAGATTATTAATATAAAAAAATTTTCATATAATTTTAATATATTATTTAAATAAGTAATAATAAAGTCTCCCATAGATTTTTTAAGAATATTATTAATAAATTATTAAAATAATACTAGCATGTTAATAAGTTTAAAAGGTATAATTATATAATTATAATATTTATATTATATTTTAAGAGCAGTTTTTTATTTTTTATTTATTTTAATTCTTATATAATAATAAGCATTAATAATATTAAATTTAGTAAATTATACTGCTTTTTTAATCTTGCTATAAATCTTTTAAATTAGTAAAAAAAATATTAATTTTTAATAATAATTTTATTAAATAGTTAATAGTTCATGCAGAGATGTAAATTATTATTATTTTTTAATATAAGTAATACTTTATATCCTGCTAATAATTTAAATAATTAAATATGTTTTTAATATAACTAATTCTTTTTCTATTATTTAATAGATTTTTCTAGAGGTTAGTATTATTTTATTAAATTTTTTTAACTAATATTATATTATATTTTTAAAAATTTTATATTATAAATATTTTATACTATAGCAGGTTATTTATAATATATTATTATAATAAGGATTATATATATAATAAATATATTTATAGTTTTTAATTTATATTTTTTATTCATTTTTAGCTACTATGCAGTATTTTTTAGTTTTTTAAATTATTAACAATAATTTTTATTATTTTAATAACATGTTAAATATTTTAAAATATAATTTTTATATTATTTTAAATAAATTCTCTAGTTTTTATTATTATATTTTAATACTATAAATCTTAATATAAATATTTAATTATATTATTTATTTAATAAGTAAGTTTATTTTTACTTTATATAATATTTTAAATCTATTAATTTTAGTATTTTTTTAATAGTAAAAATTTTTTCTAGGTATTTTAGTTTATTTATAGGTTTTTTTATTAAATCTAGAGCTATTTATTTATATTTTAAATTTTTTATTTAATTATTAAAAAGTTACTGTACTTTTTATTTTAATCAGGCTTTTTAATAGTTTTATTAATAATATTTTTTTTATATATTTATTTTAATATTATTATTATTTTTATATATTTATTTTAATATTATTATTTTTTTATATATTTATTTTAATATTATTATTATTTTTAGGTCTAGTAATTCTAGTCATGTTTAAAGATTTTAATTTACTAGTTATTTTTAATTATTTTAATCTACTTTTATTATTTTTCTAAGTTTTTTTGAATTTATATTTTTTAATTAATAGTTTAATTTACTATAGTTAAAGTATAGTTTTTTCTGCTAGTATTATTTTTTTTTAAAAAAAATATCATATTAAATTTTATTAATTTTAATTTATAGAGATTAAAGTTCCCTAGAACTAAAACTTTTTAATTATTATAACTCTAGTATAGATCCTGGTCTATACTTTAATATATTTTTAAATATATATAGCTTTTAATAAAAATAAAACTAACTATTAGTAAATAAGTTTATTTTAGTTAAAAATATAGTTTAAATAAGTTAATTTACTAGTAAAAATATATTTAAATACGTTAATTTACTAGTAAAAATATATTTAAATAATAATATAGTATTAAATATAAAATTTTAAAAAATTAATTAAATATAGTAAATAATAATTATTTTAGATATATATTTTTTTATAATATAAATTTATAATATTAAATTAATAATAAATTAGTATAAAATATATAATTTTATTTTATTTATTTAGTTAAATGTAAGGTTTTTATAATAATGCCTAGTATTAGCACTAATCTTTAAATTAGATTTCTATAACATTTCTATAATATTAAAAAATTAGTAAAATAATATTATAATATATTTTAAAAATATAAAATAGAATAAAAGTTCTGTATTACTTTTTATAATAATTTTTTTTAAAATCTATATATTTATTTTTACCCTAAAATTAAAAATAGTGATTTAAATTATCTAACATTAGTATTTTTAACGCTTATTAATTTATAAAAAAAAATGCAAGAATATTAGCCATATTTTATAATAATCAAACTGCCTAAAAAAATCTAGCTACTAAATAAAATAAAAAAATTAACTAAAACATGTAGTATTAAAACACTAATACTTATATACTTTTATAATAACTAATTTTTTACTTAAACTTAATTAAATATAAATAATTTCTATACTTAAAAAATTTGACAATAAAGTAAGATCACGTGATCATACATTAGCATGCTCGCGCGGTCCCTTCAACAAGTAATTACTAATCACTGCCTATTAACGTAATTCCCAACTGAGTCGGCCACCCTAGCGAGTTGGCCACATGTGTATTCCATATAAAATGATACTTTTTATAACTTCAGTTTTTCAACCATCAAGATACTTATAGGGGTAATGATAATTATATAGTATACATATTATCTAATAAATCCTATATATCTTTTTCAAGGCTTTAAAATATTATTATTATATCTTAATATCTTTAAGCCCAAAAATACTAAAAATACATGTGTAATTTATATTACCCAGAGAAATGACCATTCTGATAGGTAATTTATCTAATAAATATAGAGATCTTATTATTTTATATCTTATATATGATTTGAATCTCCTGAATATCCTTGGTTGTTGATATATTTAAGCTGTAAAAAGTGTCGCTTTATATGGAGTATACAAGTGGCCAACTTGGTTGGGAATTACGTTAACTATATTTCCTCAAATATTCAGCAAACATCAAACACCAATCATATATCCTATTGCTGCGATGCCAAAAGCTAGGCTTTTCGGGACGTGTGTCGGTCTGGCCGCGCCCGTTCTTGTTGTTGACGGGATTTGAGTAAAATTCACACTCGTCGGACCCCAAATTCTTGCCCCAGAGCCATCTGCTACGACTGATGTGACTGGGTGAGATACCCTAGTGGCACCAGGAACAGAATCATCGCCGGTCCCGATTTCTAGTATCTCGTCCTCGGTTGAGTTAAAATTGGTGTGGGCAAGAGATATTTCGTGGTTTTCTAGATCATACACGATGTATGCGCTCCGTAAGAACGTGTCGCCCAAAACTGCGGTGCTGTCCCCGGCCGGAACAATCCCAAATATACATGCGCGCCCACCATTCCAGAACCGGAGGTCTCCCGCATCAATTATGAGTTCATCAATCCCAACCGTGATGGAAGGAGACGAGAACGTAAATGTTATATTGATGTTATTCTGAGCCAGGCTGCACGGTGCGTATCCGGTTCCGCTGGATTGTTCATAAACAACCCCAATATCGTTATATATGTCCTCCACAATGGTGTCCGGGAGATATGTAAGAGAGCTCCCGGAATCAAGGAGAACGGCCGCGGGAAGAGATTTCGATGAGTAAGTGCGGGTACTCGATTCCGAGCTGAAGGACATACCAGTAAGTGCCACAATAAATTCGGAGTATCCACCATTGACGGTCTGAATAGGTAGAGATTGGAGATCACCATGGTATTTTCCAGCGTTAACGCCCCCAAATAAGATCGATCCTGTGCTAGCACTTAGGTCATTCAGCCACAGGCTGTATGCATTGGACCTGATCACACCATTTGTCACGAGGGAACGAGGAAGGTTAGAGTATGCGCCTTCATCAAATCGGGTTACCTGAACTTCGTTCGAGGTGTAGCCAATACCTAATACACCTTCTGATGACAGTGATATACTGGTCAGCTGAATGATGTAGTAGACATTCTTCTTCACTGTGGAATATGTCGACTTACCAGGCGAGCTAGATGAATATCCAACACCGAACTGAAAATCTTCTATGCTCGCGCCACCAATTTGAAGTTTGTCGGTCACGTAATCTCCAACGGCACCCGTTCCATCTGCATACGAGATGTTGAACTCCGAAGAAAAATATGCATACGTTGAGGATGAGTTCGGGTCATAGGATCCGGACATGCTGCAAGCATCCCTGGCGGATGAGCAGAGAGTTGAATTTGCTGCATTGCACCAAAGATCGCTGCTTCCAGTATCTAGAATCATGCGCAGGCTCTGGCCAGGTGTGCCGAGAGTGATGTTGCAGAAGTAAAGAGTTTGCTATGGCCGAGATATTAGACATGGGCTCATGGGTATTAAACGTGCCTTTCACAAACTTACCTCATTATTAAGTGTTTGTTCAACTGTTCTATCTCGTTTTCTTCTCACCCGGTCCCTCTCAACTGGATTGGGGATAACACTGCGCTGGATATCTAATGTAACAACAGCAGGCACTTCTCTTTTATGGAGGGTCAATATCCCTCCTGTTTCTTGTAGAAAAAGAAAACAAGCAAGTATGAAAATGACCACCCTGCGCATTGTTTTCATCTGGTTTGTCATTGAAAGCTTGCACCACTAACCCCACAGAGCCTGGTGCAGATAATTATTGCAGAACTATATTTCAAACAAAATTTGAGTTGGGCGATAATATATAATGGCAAAAATGTATATTTAAGATTGTAGATTATTAACTCTAGAATTGTTCCCAAAATAAAATCTTAATAAAAGAAAAGAGACTTGGTAAACCCTTTTATAAAAGGACCTATGTATGTTTGGTATTATATTTTAAAGACTCCTGTACCGATTTATCCAGCCATAATAATGTATCCACTTCTGTGAACTTCTACTTCAGTAGTAGAGTATTAGGAAGTGTCTGGGTGGCAGCGTTTGATCCGAGGCGAGTTCAGTGCGTTCATTGACTTTGTTGCTGGCGTCATCGCCGATGCTTGTTTTTGGTCCCATAAATAGTAGCTCAAGGAGCATATGACCTCCAGTACCTTTGATTAAGCGGATACTAGTATTATATAGAGTACAAATCACGAAGCAAGAAGCTCCTAATCGTGGAGAAAAAATTAGCTGTTCAAGCCATGTTTCCTCGAGGCATGACGGCTGACGACGCCCGAGACTGATACTATGCCGATGTATGCAACCTACGTAATTCTTCGGCCCAGCCGGAAGCTCTTGTTTGTCACATCTGCTTCACCTGCTTCCATCGCTCTGGATCGGTACCCAGGCAGCAGTTTTATTAGACCAACCAATCATAACCATCTGTAAAGTATAAATAATGCTTGAGATGACCTGATACCAAACTTAAACTCGATTAGGTATCTAGTTACCGCTAGGGAGTTGGAGTACTTGACGTTTACTACGTAGTATTCACGCCTGATTACTGAGCTGCACCCAGTGACCCAAGTGTACTACGTTTATTGCTTAGATACACCCTTGCAGGTATCTACATGTTTTGTATACTAGAATATTGAATAAAATTATATGAATAATTCCTGCTATATATTCCATATTAAATAATATTGTATAATTTATTTATTTTTTAAAAAATAATTAATATACTTACTTATTTACATGTATTGCTCTACTAAAAATTTAAAATAATTTTATTTTTATTAAAATAATACTTGAAAAATGAAAACCTTTAATTTTATATTAATAGCCTTTTTACTTAAAAATCTTAGGGTATATTTTGTTTATCTAGTATTAAAATGATATATAAATGTAAATAGAGTTGCATTCAGGGCGAGTTAGATGTTACAGAAACCCAAATTTAAGGGTTAGTGTTAACACTAGGAACTGTCATAAGAGTCTTATACCTAATTAAATAAATAAATCAGAATTTTATATTATATAATTATTATAAAAAATAATTAAATAATAGTTACTAAAAATAAAGTTTATATTATGTAATTACTAATTTTATATTATGAGTTTATATTATGAAAAATTAAAATATATATAAAAATATATATAAAAATATATATAAAAATATATATAAAAATATATTATTTATTTATATTTAATTAATTTTTTAGTTTTTAATATTTAATTGTAACGGGTAGCCTGGTAAGGCTGGTGATGCAATGGATGTAACCTTCTAGAAGAGTCTTGAGGTCACTGCTAGATCATTACCCTTTTTTCTGTATCTATAAGAAAAGTTGATGGTAGTCCGTTGTAGAGGATTCGGCAAGAATCAGTCTACTTTCTACTTGAGAATAAGGTCTTCAGTTACTATCCCTTCTATTTTCCTTACCTAGTCGACATAGTTTCTACACCATTTCGTACTCCTTTACATTAATACTATATTATTACTTAAATATATCTTTACTAGTACTTAACTTGTTTAAACTATATTTGTAATTAAGATAAATTTATTTATTAATAGTTAGTTTTATTCTCACTGAAAGCTATTTATATTTAGAGATATATTAAAATTAAAAACCAGGATTTATATTTAAAAATTATAAAAATTATTAACCTAGTTCTAGAAAATTAAAATAAAATAATTTAAACTAGTCATAGAGCTTATAGGGATTCTACAGGGATTCTAAAATTTAAAAAAACTAGATAAATTTGTATTTATAATAAATTAAATTAATTTAATTTAAAAATAAAATTATGTCTATAGCAAGTTCTAAGATAATAATATTAAATAAAATTTAATTAATATAATATTTTATTAATATATTATTAAGTAATAAAAAAACTCATGACTATAATATTATAGCTATAAAAATAAATAATTAAAGATTTTATAGTTTTAATTTTTAATTAATAAATTTCTAAATTCTTATTATTTAATCTGGAGATAGATTTAGGTTTATTTTCTTAACATTTTTTTTATTTTTATTTTTTAATATTTAAAATTTACAATTTATAAAATTTTTTTACTTTTAAATTAAATAACACTATTGCTTTTTTTAATTTATATAAATAAATAAAAATACATTCCTGATTTTATTATTATAACTTTTTTTTTAAATATATAGAAAATAATTATAGCTTTTTAGCCTAATAATATATAATATAATTATTTTTATAATAATTAATTTAATGCTTAATTATTAATTTTATACTATAGATGTATATTACAGGAAATAAAATCAATATACAAAAATATTTATTATTTATTTACATTTAAATAATTTTTTATATTTAATATTTAATATTATAACTTAAATATATTTTTTAACTAAAATAAATCTATTTACTAATAGTTAATTTTAATTTTATTTAAAATGATTTATATTTAGGGATATATTAAGATATAAAATTAGAGTTTATATTTAAAGATTATAAAAATTATTAATCTAGTCCTAGGAGATTAAAATAAATTAATTTAAACTAGTTATAGATCTCATGGGAATTCTAGGGTTTAGGAAAGCTAGTTAAAAAACCTTTTTATAATATTAGGGCGCACTGGCCCTAGGTTTAAACTGCTTTTGAAATTTATATTAAATTAACTATAGTTAGATTTTTAGATTTAGGGCAAGCTTTTTTCTTTAATTTTAATTTTAACTTTACTTAATATATTTCTAAATTTTAATCTGTAATAAAATAGCCAATTATATCAATTATTTAAATTATTAAATAATCTAAATATTAAAATTTTTTTAATTTCAATAGAAAATACATGGTAAATATATTTATATTTAATTTTGTCAACCATTTGTGTTCATATGTAAGCGGCGGTCAGGTGACTGTTGGGGACTGTCTTCAGGATGCCTTTGGATTGCCTTCATGTTACTTAGGTGGATGGAATGAGCAAGCACTACCACTATAGAGGAGGTTATTAATGACAGAGAGTTAGAATGAATTACATAAAACCTTTTAAGCAAGTTATTTTTAATTAACTGTTTTATTTCCAATCTATCTACCTAGAGAATGCCTACAGGTTACCAGTAATCCCTTTTTCTCAGGCACTTATAAGCATCTTATTAATATAAAATAACTTTATTAAAGTTAATATTAAATAAGATATTAATCTTTAGATAGCCTGGCATGTTACTTTTAAATTATTATTTAATTTATTTAATAATAAAGAATTTAAAAATTATATATTTACTATAATAGCTATTTTTTAAAAAAAATAACATGTTCTCACACTGCTATAGAGCTGTAAATAACTAGTTTTAATTAAATAATATTAGCCTTATATTACATGGTATTAATAAAAATAATGATAAAAAATAATATTCTAAAACAATAGATATAAATAATAATAAAAATAAAATAATAAATTTAAATAATATATTACTTGTATTTACTTAGTATTTTATAAAATAAATATTATAATACTTATTTTATTACTTATTCCCCCTCCCCCTGCTATTTAATTTTATAAGTAAATAATAGTTAAAATATTTTTAAACAAAACATATATTATTAATAAAATTATATATTATATAGTTAATTAATTAAGTCTATTTATTGCTAGTTAAGAATTATTTTTATTATTAAATTATAAATATTATATTTAAAATTAGTATATATTTTATTTTTTAATTATATAAATATTTCTTAGAATTATTATAACTAAAAAAAATTATTTAGTGTTGTATTAGCTTTATAAAGGCCTAAAAAAATTAAGTTTACTGTTATTACTGCTATAAAAACTATTATTAATAAAAATACTATTACTGCCACTATTACTCCTGCTGCTATTATTACTATTATTAATAATAATAATAATTTTTTTTAAAATAAAGGTGCTAATCTCTTGCCTCCTGCTAGTATTTTATTTTTTATATTTTTTAGGTACTGCCTGTACTGCATTAAATTAATATTTTTTATTAGTATTAAAAATACTATTATTAGTTTATCAGCCTGTATTTACCTAGTGCCTGGCTAGAAGTGTATTTATTATATAAAAAATAAAAAACTATATTAACTAGTGCTAACCTTTTTACATGCTAATAATATTATTTTTAAAATAATAAATTTTTATTTTATTACTATTATTACTACTAAAATATTTATTAAAGTCTTTAATAAAAACTTAAATTACCTGCTATATTTTTTAAATTAAAATATTTTTTATAATATGTAGCATGGCCCCTGCCTGATAATAAAAAAATATAAATTAAATTAAATTTATAAAAAGTTTAATTATTATTATTAATTTATTTATTTATTAATTAAAAAAACCTATTTATATAAAAAAATATTAACTTTTTATTTAATAATCTTAACAGGGTTTTACAGGCATATTAACTGTCCTATAATAGCTTTTTAAAGCTTTAAAAATATTTTTTAAATTCTTTTTTAATTACTAGATATTTTTATAACTTGGGAAGTTTTATTATTTAATAAAATATAATAGATAAGTATAGTTTTTATTGTTTATTTTTTATTATTATTAATAATAATTAGTTAAAATGAAACTAATAACTTATTTTTTTACCCTTTTTATGGCTTAAATAATAATATATAAAAAATAAATTAGCTAGTTTTTTTATATTTAGCTTGTCTGTTATTAAAAAATATTTTATTATTTTTATATAATAGTTAATAATAACTAGTATTATATTATATTTATTTTTTTTATAGATTACTAGTAATGCTTTTTTTTCTGGGTTAAAATATTATAGTGTTAATAATTTATACAAAACTATTTTTAACTTATTAAAAGCTTACTTTTTATATTTTAATATGTAAAAAAGTCTGTTTTTTTAATATATTTATAAGTAAAGTAGTATTTTTATATATACTAGTATATAAATTATTAAAAATAGCTTGTAAATTTTAGAAATACTTAAATATTATAAAATAAATAAAATACTAGTTATTTATTAATAATTTAGCTATACTCTAGATCTATTTAGATTCTGTTTTATTGTATAATAAACTTTAGAAAAACCATTTTTTTAATAAAAAATACACTTGAATAATTTAGTATATAGATTATATTACTAGAGTCTTGCTAGTATTTTATTTATTTTATAATATATATTTTTTTATTTGAAAGTAAATATATATTTTTTAATTATTTTTATATTAAATTTAAATATAATAATAAATATTTTTTATATTAAGCCTAATAAAATACCTAGTATTTATTAGATAGTTTAATAGTTTATTAATTTAAAATAAAAAGTATTAATTTTTTTCATAATTTTATTTAAATTTTAATAGTTAATATAAAGATGCAAGATATTATTTATTTTTTTAATAAAAAATATAAAGGCCCTTATTATATTTATTAATAATTAAATATTAGAATTTATAGATTCTGGCTAATTTTAATTTAAAATAATTTTATAGTTTTTTTTCCAGAGATTAATAACATAATATATTATTTAAAAAAATTTTATTCTAGTCTATAATTTATACAAAATAATATCTTATATAATAAAATTTTGATATTTTACTTATATAATAATATACTGGTTTCTTTTATTAAATTAAATTAAAGATTTTATTTTTTTATTTAAAAAATTATTAATAAATAAAATTATTATTACCTTTAGTATTTAATAGTGCCTTGGTAGTAATTTAATTATTTTTAATTTAAATTTATATAATAATTAATATAAACAATATTTTTATGTTATTAATATTTTCGAAAATTATAAATTTTAAAGTTAATAATTTTTTTATTAGCATGTTATGAATATTTGTTTAAAATATTATTCTTTAGTATGTTATCTCTTTTTATTTTTAATTTTTTTAATATATTTTTTATTTACTAGTAAAAAACTAGTAAGCTACTTAATATTTATAATTTTATTTAGATTTTATATAATTATATATTAAACTTTAAACATGTTATTTTAATAAGAAATTATTTTTATATTAAAGTAATTTTTTAAATTAGTGAAAAAAATATTTAAATTATAAAAGTTTTTTTTTATTAAACCTATTAGGTTTTAATAGTCCTTTTATTTTTTTTCTAGTTTAAAAAATTTAAGTAATATTTTTATAACTAACTAGTTAATAGTAGTCTCCTGCTAGATTACTTGTAAAGTTATTATTAATAAAATACAAAATATTATATAAAATACCTGGGGGGTAATAAGTTTTATAAAAAATATTTATAAAGTAATTAATTATAAAAAAAAGCTTTATTTATTTTAAAAAAATAAAAATCTATTAATTAGATTATTTATTTTACTTGCTAACTAGTGGGTAAAGTTTTTATTATTTTATAAATTAAAAATTATAATATTTATATATATTTTTAAGTATCATGCCTAAGTTTGCAGTTAATATATTATTAATCTATTAAAAATTTAATAAAATAAATAAAATATAAAAGCCTTTTCTAGATATCATGGAAATAGTCATTGAAAAAAAAATAATTTAAATTATACATAATAATTAAGTAATTATTAAAAATTATTTTTAAGATATCTTTAAATTATTTTTATATTATTTAAATAAATGAAATAAGCAAGCATTATTACTATAAAAAAGATTATTAATAATAAAAGTTAGAATAAATTACTTAAAGGCTTTTAAGCAAGTTATTTTTAATCTATTTATCTAGGGGGTGTTTATAAGTTACTAGTAATCCTTTTTTAGGCATTTATAAGCATCTTATTAATGTAAGATAACTTTATTAAAGTTAATAAATTAAATAAGATGTTAATCTTCAGGTGCCCTGGCGTATTATCTTTGAATTACTGAATCAGGCAACGCAATCAATCTGTTCAGTGGTGAAGGGTTTGGGTGTTACGTGCTCACCATGACATTATATTACCTAGTAAAATATATTGTGCAGAATAACGCAATTAATAGGTCTAAATTTCTAATCTAGTACTAAAATAATAATATTTATACACTTTCATAATAACAAATGTTTATATAAATATAGTTATCTATAAATTAATTCTATGATAGTAAATTAAGTAATAAAATAAAAATAAAAATTATAATTACCAAGCTTGCGTGCAGTTTTTTAATAATTATTTTAAAGTCTTTTTTAGTAAATAAGCAGATTATTTTTATATTATTATATTTAATAGTAATTTTATATTGCAAGTTTCACTTTAATAAATAAATATTCCTTAATCTCTAGGATAATAAATAATTTAGCTTTTATAGTGAATATTATTATAGTTTTTAACTCTATAATTTTTTAATAAGCTATACTATATAAAGCTTTACTCATTTATTTTATTTTATATCTAGTGCTGTATATATAGTTTATCATAAATATATATATAACTAATAATTATATAAATAACTTAAATTAAATATCAAAAATCAAAAATAAATTATATATATGTATATATAAAGTATTTTTATATTTATGTTTTTAATTATAAATTATAAAGTATGTATATTTTATAAATTAGTTTATTATTATAAAAATTAAAATATATTTTTTCAAGTTTAATAATTTAATAATATAACTTACTATAATTTATTTTTATAAATACATTAGTATTTTTATTAATTATAACTTTTTATAAAATATATATTTTACTACTTTATTTTTTTAGTATATATTATAGTTTTTTATATATTATATATTTTTTCAATATTTTAAATATAGTAATTCTATTTAATAAATATATTTATTTTATTAATTCCTAGATATTTCTACATGGGGTTATTATAATATAATTTAATAATTTTATTAATTATTTTTTTATTATATAAAATAATTCTTTAATATTTAGCATACTATTTTTATGAGTAAATATATTATTGAATAATGTATAATTTTTTATATTTTTTAAACAAATTACTATATAATATTACTTTAAACTTTTACAGTTACTGCTAATATTTAATAATTTTATTTTTATTCAAATAGAGATAGCTATAGCTTTTTATTTATAATCTAATTATTAGCTAAACATGTTAGCTTGTTATTCTTTATATTTTTATAATATTAAACTTTAAAATTATATTATAAAGGTATTTTAGTCTATAAGTAAAAAACAATTAATTTTAGCTTTTTATTTATTTTATATTAGTCTTATTTCTACAGTAAAGTTTAATATATTTATTTTAATAATAATTTTCTTACTTCTATCATGCTACACTAATATGAATATTTATATTATTTAATTTTTTAAATAATAATTTCATGTATTTAGCCTATTTTTAATAAATTTTAAATAACAGTTAATTAACCTTATAAATTATTAAAATCTTTTCACATTTTTTAGTATAAACTAATATTTAAATATTTAAACCTTAATTCTTTTTTATTGAATTCTTTTAACCAGTATTATATATTTTCAAAACTTACTTTTTATATATAAAATTAATATTTTTTAAATTTATATTATATATTTACAGTTCTAAGCTTTTATAGACTATTTTTAATATATTAAATATAATTTTTATAATTATATAAATAAATATAAATATTACTAAAGTATATAATAATAAATATCTCTTGATTTAATTTTAATATTTCATTTATAAATCATTAAAATAATGCTAGTGTCTTAGTAAGCTTAAAAAATATAATTAAATATTTATAATACCGAAATTCAATTTACATATTACTTTTTATTTTTTGCTTACTACAATATTTAATTATATTATTATTAAAAAATCTATAGTTTACATAAAGTTGTAAACTTATAATTTTTAGTATGAATAATACTCTATATTCTGCTAGTAATATAAATATTTTAATTATTAAAATATGTTCTAAAATAGCTTATATTTCTTTAATATAATTATTTTTAATTTTTATATTACTAATAGTTTCTCTAGTTTTTTATTTGCATTTATTAATATTCTTTTCCAATTTCTCAAAAAGTATTATACATATTTAATTAGCATGCTAATGATATTTTTATATTAAATATTATATTTTTTTAAGTCTTTTCTTGCCAGGCTTAAGCCTTTTAATTCAGTTCTAAATTATTTATGAAAAAAATAATTTTTTAAGCTTTTTTAAATCTATATTTAGGTATATTTCAAACTTATTCTTATACATTTATTTTTAATCTAGCTTTATGCACTTTTATATAAATATATAATTTTGTAATAGAATTTTATAACTACTATGTTTTTAATTAATTTTTAAAAGTTAATTTAATTATAAATTATTATTTAATTAAAATTATAAATTAGATATTTTTTATTGTATTAAACGTAATAATAATAACAAATTCTGAAATTTTTATAATTTCTTTTAAAATCTTTTTCTTTATTATTTTTTTATTAGTAATTTTTTAATATATATTTTATTTTTATAATATTATTCTCTTTTTTTTTAAGAAATGTTATGTTAAGTTTTATTGATTTTAATTTATAAAAATCTTTATATTTTTATATAGCGACCAGTAGTCACTAGTAACTAGTTATTTTTAATAAACAACTATTATTATATAACTTAAAACTTTTGTTAATTATATTTAAAATTTTATTTTATTTTAATTTATTCATGGGTAATTAATTATTATTTTTAAATTTTAGTTTTAATATAAATTATATTAAAAATTAATACCTGTTTAATTTTAATGTATATAGATTAAGTTAGGTTTACAGTAACTTTTTAAAGTAAATTATATAACTTTAAATATAATAAATAGTCTAGTAAATCTTTAAATATAAAGTATACATTTTTAATATTAAAATATAATTTTTCCATAGTTAATAATTTAGCAAAAAAGTCTTGACTTAAAAATAAATTATTAATAAAAATGAATTTATTCAAGTTTTTTAATTTAATTAATATTCTTTATAATTTATATAAGGCGTTTAAGTTTTTAACTAGTATAATATAATTATATGCTATTATAAACAATAAAATAAATATTAAAATAAATATATAGCTACTAAAATGTTAATTATTAATTAGTTCATTATAATTGCTAAATTTGGTAATTTATAATTAATATAGTTAATAATTTTTAATATCAATAAAATGTTTAACAGGTGCCTAGTTAAATAAAATTACTAGTAAAATATAAAAATTTTTTAAGCAGGTAAATAATAAATTAAATATAAAATGTTTAAAAAACTTTTAAGTAATTTAATTTTTTTTTATTATTAATGATGTTTTTATATATTATTCTTTTCAATAAACAAATAGCTAACTAGTATTTTTAAATAATTGTTACCATAATATGTAAAAAACTGTTATATTTTATTTATATTTTTAAAAATTAAATAAATTAATAAAGCATTAACTATAAATCTAAATATAATATTAAAAAATATTTCAATATTATAATTAAAGCTTTTTTTAATAATCTATTACTTTACAAGTATTTTTTTATAAAGATTATTATTTTTAAATATTTTAAATAAAATTTTTTCATTTTAATTTTATAAATCTGTAAATAACGTGTTAAAACTTTAAAATGAATTAATGACAAAAAGATTATTTATTTAAATTTTTTAAATTAAAAAATTAATTTAATAAAAATCTCTAGAACTTAAATATTATTTTTCTAATTCAAAAATTACTTTAATATAAAAAATAATTTACTATTAAACTAATATAATAAAAGTTTAATATATTATTCAGTATCTATAAAATAATAATATATTAAAAATATAGTAAATGAAATTAAAAATAATTTTTAATAATTATAATAAATGCCTTAATATTGTTTATTAAAAAACTAACAAATTACCTAGTAAGTACTAGCTATTTTTTAAATTAAATATAAAAATAAATAAAAACAATATTTTATATAAAATATAATTATATTAAATATTTCATTATATTATTCAGTGTCTATAACATCCTAGTATTTTTTTAGATATTTATTAATGAAAGTATAAAAAATATTAAATAATATTTTAATTTATTCTAAATTACAGAAAGAACATGTCTAACATATAAAGAATAATTTTTTAAGATTTATTATAAAAATAAAACAATGAAACGTTTTTATATATAATATATGAAAAAATTTTTAATTAATTATTAATACTTTAATACTTTAAGCTTAAGAACAGTTTTATTAGCTATTAATATTTCTAGATAATTATACAATAATTTTAATAAAAAAACCAGCTAATCTATCTAGATGCCTGAATAAATATTAAATGAAGTTTTTTTTAAAAAGCTAGTATTTTAAAAACTATTTTTCATGCTCTAGTAAACAGTAGTTTTATTTAATATAAAAAATAAATAAAATATAACAATCAAAAACTCTATTAAAATTATAGTAATTAGCAAAAAGACAATTAATAATAAAAATTTTATTTTAGCAAGCTAGTATAAAAATATTTAAATAATTATGTAATTGTAAACTGAAAACAAAGAGACATTTATAAGGGCAGGAAAAAAATTTTAAATAAAGGTTTTAATAAATTTCTTATAATAATATAGTAATTTAGTAAAAATTATGTTAAAGTTATAATTACTATTTAAACTATTTAAAAAAAATAAATATAAATAGATTATAGAATAGGAAGAAATATTTAAAAAAAATTAAAAACCTGATTATTACTACACTAATCTTTATGTAATATAATCTAAAAAAAATTATGAAAATTAATATATTAAATTATACTCTAGAGGCAAGAATAAATTAACTAAAATCAAATAAAAAACTAAGACTAGTGGCTTTTTATTTAAGAAAGTTTACTAAAATAAAAATAAACTATAATATATATAATAAAGAACCATTAATTATTATAGTAATATTTAGGCATTAAAGAGTTTAATTAAAAAAATCAAATAAATAATTATTATAAAAAATTATTATAAAATTAGATTATAAAAATCTTATTTTATATGTTATTATTAAAACCAGTACCAGGACATGCTAAAATTATAAAAAATATAAAATTAAATAAATCCTGAAATATTAACAAGTTAATGAATATATATAATATTTTATTTAATAAAAAATACAATATTCTAAAAAATATCTAGAAATCTATTAAAAACTTTACAGGCTATTTGAAAATAATATAATTATATTACTAGTGTTTAAATTAATAAAAAACTAGAATAATAAAAATAGATTATTAATTTTTTTATTATTTTATTAAAATTACTAAAATTATTAGTAATAGCAGCCAAAAACTAAGCCTAATTATTATATAAAGTTATAATAACCTAAAAATTATTATTATTAAAAATTTCTAACAATTTTATATTATGCTTAGCTATCTTAAAACTTTTTTATTTTAAATATTTTTATTATTTTTAGATTTAAAAATGCTTAGCAAGAGTAGTAGAAAAAAATTTTAAATCTTAGTTAATAAACTTATAGTTTATTTAGTTCTAGCTCTAGTATTTTTAATTTATTTTTTATTATTTTAAATTTTAATACTAGTTTTATTTTTATTTTTTATAATATATTTTATTTATTATTTATATAAAATTTATAATAATAAATATAATTATAATAAGTGTACTTAGTTTACTTAAAATAATAATAAATTTAATTTATTATATAATTCTTGCTAGATAAAGTATAGTTTTTATAAGTAATTAAAAAAATAAAACTATTTACTAAAATATATTTAAACTGGCTTTTATGATCAGCAGCTTAATTATAAAAATTTTAATATCAAATATTATTAACATGATACTTTAGCATGATAAAATAACATTATTTATAAAAAAATTAAAAAAAGAATTATAGTATAAGAGAGTATTTATTTATATTTATAAAAATAAAAATTAAAAAAAAGTAATATTATAAAAATCTAAAATATAAAGATTAGTATTAACACTAGGCATTATTATAGAAGCCTTTTATTTAATTAAATAATTACAGTAAAATCTTATATTATATAATTATTAAAAAAGATAGTATCTAAATAATATTTAAATAGTAAATATTAAGAGTATATTTTATATTATTTTATTACTAACTAGCTATTATAGATTTATAGATTTATATTACTAGGAAGATAGAGAAATGTATAAAAATATTTATTATTTATTATATTTATATTAATTTTTTTAGTTTTTTTATATTTAATACTATATTATTATTTAAATATACTTTTATTAGTAAACTAATTTATTTAAACTATATTTTTATTTATTTAAAATAAACTTGTTTACTAGTAAATACTTTTATCTTTACTAAAAGTTATTTATATCCAGGAATATATTAAGATATAGATTAGGGTTTATATCTAGAATTATAATAATTAAAAACACTTTAGTTTCAGGGGACTTGGGATAAATTATAGAGCTCACAGGGATCCTAGAGTTTAAGGAAGTTAAAATTAACCTTATATAATACCTGCATGTTTTAAGACTGTAAATAAAAAACCTGTTAAATTTAAACTAAATATTTAACTTAATATTATACTCATTAAAATGCTAGATTTTTTGTAATATATAAAAAAATATATTACTATTTTTATAATTTTACTATATAGAATTAACTATATAATTAAATGTAAAAAAACTTTTACTTTTAAAATAACTAAAAAGTCAGAACTAGAAGCTATATATAAAATTTCTTTTAAATAATATTATAATTTAATAGATATAGTTTTTTAAGACTATGATTTTAAAATAAAGCTAGAAAAAAATTTATTTAATATAGTTTTTTATATAAGATAATTATAAAATGCTAAAAATAGTAAGGTAATATATAGTAAAAAACTTTAATAAAGACTTTATTATTTCTAGCTTTATACTGTTTACTTCTTCTATTTTAATAGTAAAAAAATCTAGAGAAAATATATAGTTTTATATTAATTATAAAAAGTTTAATATTATTACTATAAAGAATATTATTTTATTTTTTTAATATATAAAATCATAAACTATATCTTCCATGTAAAGACTTTTATTAAATTAAATATTTAGTATATTTTTTACAAGATAAGAGTTTTAGTAAAATCTAAATATTTAAAAAAAATTTAATTCTAGTATAGAATATATAAGTATAGAATAATATTATTTAAAATTATTAATAATTTAGCTATTTTTTAATAATTAATTAATTTTATTTTTATAAGCTATCTAGACTAATTTATTATTATTTTTATTAATAACTTGCTTATATATAGTAATAGTAAGTTTAATTATAAAATATATATATATCTAGTTCTAGAATATTTATGAAAAGCTAGGCTATAAAATTTTTTTTTAAATTTTTAGTAATAACTAAGTATTAAAATATCTTATAATATAAACAAAAGACTTAATGAAGGGCAGGTATGGTAATTTAAATTTTTATTTTATTTTTATTTCTAGACCTAGTTTTAATTTAGTAAAAAAAATATATTTATTAATATACTTATATAGCATGAAGATAGCCCTATATTAATAAAATTTTTTAAAAAATTACTCTATTATTTTGTAACAGGTAGTTCAGCAGCTCTTGATATGATTTTTTAAAGGTTAATGATCTTATATAAAGATTTTAAATAAAAAATAATTTATTATTAAAGAACTTTTTAATGTCATGACTTATTATTTTTTATAATATATTTATAAAGAATCCAAGAAGGAACCAGAGGAAGAATTTAGCAAGAATTAGTTTACTTATGATTTTATAGCAAGGGTTTTGATAATTAATTTACTTTATTTTCTTATCTAATTAATAAGTATTCTGCTCTGATTAGTAGCTCCTTTATATATTTTTTAAAATTCTAGATTTATAAATTATAACTTTATTATTTTTATATTTACTAGTAATGTAAGCAATGGTTAGGTGACTATCTAGGGATTACTATTAAATTACTAGCAGGTTGCCTTTGGATTACCTGCTTATTATTTATAAGGATTTATAGGAGTAAGTGCTATTATTATAGAGAAGATTATTAATAATAAAGAATTAAAATAAATTGCTTAAGGACTCTTTAAGTAAGTTATATTTAATTATTTATTTTATATTTAATTTATTTATTTATAAAATGCCTGCTGATTACTAGCAAGCTATTAGTAACTTTACCTATTTAAGCACCTATTAGGTATTTTATTATTATAAAATAATTTTATAAAAATTAATAAATTAAATAAAATACTAATCTCTAGATACTCTCTAGCATGTTACCTGTAGGTTACTATATTAGATGATTATAATTAATTTATTAATAATAAAAAGTTTAATAGTCATGTGTTTGTAATAATAGTTATTTTTTTTTAAAAAAAATAGTATAATTTTTATATTATTACAGGGTTATAAGTAACTAGTGTAAATTAAATAATATTAAGCTTATATTATAAAATTTTAATAAAAAATAATAATAAAAAGTAACACTTTAAAAAATAAAAAATAGAGATAAATAATAATAAAAATAAAATAATAAATTTAAGTAACACATTATTTATGCTTACTTGGTATTTTATAAAATTTTAATAATCTTATTATTTACTTCCCTCTCTCTATTATTAAATTTTTATAAATAAATAATTATTAAATATTTTTTTAAAAAAGTGCATGTTACTGATAAAGTTATATATTATATAATTAATTAATTAAATTTATTTTTTACTAGTTAAGAATTATTTTTATTACTAATTTATAAATATTATGTTTTAAGTTTTATCCATATATTTTATTAATTGATAAATTATTTTTTTAAAATTATTATAGCTAAAAAAAAATTATTTAGTGCTATATTAGCTTTATAAAAAACTAAAAAACTAAGTTTATTACTATTATTACTATAAAAACTACTACTAACACTGCTACTATTATTGCTGTAAAGATTGCCTTTAATAAAAATACTGCTATTATTATTACTATTATTAATAATAATAATTTTTTTTTCTAGGCAGGGGTATTAACTCCTTACTCCCTCTTATTATTTTTTTTATTATTAATAATAATAATTTTTTATTTAATAAAAGTGTTAATTCTCTATATCCTACTATTATTTTATCTCCCCTCTTTATATTCTCTAGATATTACCTATACTACACTAAATTAATATTTTTTATAAATATTAAAAGCACCATTATTAATCTATTAGCCTGTATTTATTTAATGCCTGACTAAAAATATATTTATAATATAAAAAATAAAAAATTATATTAGTTAGTACTAACCCTCCTGCATGCTAATTATTACTTTTGAAATAATAAAAACTTTTTCTATTACTGTCACTGCTGCCAAGATTTTTAATAAAAAAATATTAAATTTATATTTAATAATTTTAACAGGGTTTTACAGGCATGTTAACTATATTATAATAATTATTTAAAGCTTTAGAAATATTTTTTCAATCCTTTTTTAATTATTAAATATTTTTATAACTTAAAAAATTTTTTATTTAATAAAATATTATACTTTACCTTGTAAAATATAATGCATGAGTATAGTTTTTATTTTTTTTATAGCTTGAGTAATAATATATAAAAAACTAGATAAATTTAAGAAAATATTTTTAGTAATTATAATTAATATACTTATTTTCTAATAGCTTTAATAATTTTTAAAAAATTTTAATATTAAATATTTAATTTCTTACTTGGCCTCTAGGTTTTTAAATTATTTATTAATAAAAATATATATTAGTTAATATAATACATAATAGATTTATATTTATAGTTATACATGCTTGCCTGCTAATTAAATACTTGTTATAAATTATTTTTTATCTAATTTTTTTTAATATAATCTTTAACTGCTTTTATAAAGCTTAAAACCTTGCTATTAATTATTTTAGAACTTGCTAGATAATACCTGTAAAAAATATAAAATAAAAATATTTTTAATATTATTATAAATAAATTCTACTAGATTTAGCTAGTTAACCTAGTTATTTTATTAAAAATTAATATACAGTTTTAAATAGGTTTTTAAGATCTAGTTTTTTTTTTATTTAATTATTAGTTTATAAAAAAACCCTTTATTAGTAATAATATTTTTAGAAATATTTATTTAATATATAATCTTTATAAAAAGTAGATTAGCTAGTTTTTTTATATTTAACTTTTTTATTATTAAAAAGTATTTTATTATTTTTATATAATAATTAATAATAAAATTTATTATAATATCCTACTATAAATATTTAAAAATAAAAAATAAAATAAAAACTCCCTGTAAAAGTCTTTTTAAAAATTTTATTTATTAATACTCTAGATATTTTTTTATATATACTTTAATATTTTATTATAATATTTTTATTAGACTAAGTTTAGTATTTTTTTATAGCCAAAGTAACTAGTATATATATTATTATAATATATTTATAAAATCTCTTGCTAAATTACTAGATCTATAAAAATATAAATAATCTTATTATATTAAACTAGTTTATTATTATTAATACTTTATTTTTTAGTAATAAATTTTTAATTAGAATTTTATTTTTCTAAAGTTTTTTTATTTTAGATTATAATTAAATATATATAACTTAAATATTCTCTTACTATGCTACCAGGATACGTTTTTATAAAAAAAATAAAAATTTTTTATAGATTTTTTTATTACTAGCTATTTTTCTAGCTAGTTTTTTAGAATTAAAAGTTTTAAATCTTAAAATTATATAAATAAAACTTTAACAGGTTTTTTCATGCCTGTATCTTACCTGTTTATTATATTTAAAATTACTAGTTTTTATTATAAAATAAATAATAATCTTACTAAGTATTCTTTCTCTAAGGCTATATAGTCCTGGTATCTTAAAAATTTATTAATAAAATTCAAATACTTTAGCTAATATTTAATTTAAAAATTATACAGTTAAAAGCTCTATCTATTTAGTCTGGTATTAATTTAATATTTTTAATATAAAAAAATATTAAAGATTTATATAATTCATTTATATTTAAATTAAGTTCTTTTTACTAGCAACATGGTATTTTTATATTTTAAAATATTTTATTATTACTAGTAATTTTTAATTATATATTTTATATTATTATTTTATTTTCAATAACTTTTAAAAATAAAAAATTATAAAATTTTAATTAAAACACTATTAGAATGCTAATAATTTATTTATATTTTTTTAATAAATAATTAATTAATTTAACTTTACTTAGCTACTTAAATATATTCGTTAGCTTGTTAAATTAGATTATTAAATTATAAAATATAGCCTGTAATAGCTTGTTTAGATATATTAATAACTAGTAATATTTTTTTTTAAATTAAAATATTATAATATTAATAATTTATAAAAAACTATTTTAAGCTTATTAAAAACATGTTCTCTATATTTTAATATATAAAATAATTATATTTTTCTCTCTCTTTTAGTATATCTATAAATAAAGTAATACTTTTTATATATTAATATATAAATTATTAAAAATAGCCCATGAACTCTAGAAATATCTAAATATTATAAAATAAATAAAATACAGGCTATTTACTAATAATTTACCTACACTCTAGGTCTATCTAGATTATATTTTATTTAATAATAAACCCTAGAAAAGTTACTGTTTTTTTTTAAAAAATATATTTTAATAATTTAATATATAGATTATATTACTAGAGTCTTGCTAGCACTTTATCTATATAATAAACATGTTTTTTTTATTTTAAAATAAATAATATAACTAAGTATTTAAAATAACTGTATTTTATATAAAATACTATTTTTTATTTATTTTTATATTAAATTTAAATATAATAATAAGTATTTTTTATATTAAGCTTAATAAAGTACCTAATATTTAACTTATTAATACAAGGCAGAGGGTATTAGTTTTTTTTTATAATTTTATTTAAATTTTAATATTTAATATAGAGATACAAGGTGCTATTTACTTTTTTAATAAAAATTATAGAGGCCCCTGCTATATTTATAAATAATTAAATTTATTTTTTATTTAATATAAAATTAATATATTTCTAAAGCATGTAAAATTTTGCTTATAATAAGCTATATAAATATTTAAAAAAAAACTTTTCTTTAAAAAAAAAGAATTTTATAACAAAACTTTTTATGCCTGATAAATAGAAAATAATATTATAAATATTTTTTTTTATATTTTTTTTTATAAATTAATAATATTATAGTTAGCTTTTATTACATGGTATTTTTAAATTATTTTAGTTTTTTAATTTAAATTCTAGACTTGCCCTGGTAATATTACCAGGTATTTATTAATAATTAATATTAAATTTTATAGATTTTAGCTAATTTTAGTTTAATATAATTTTATAATTTTTTTATAAAGATTAATAATATAATATATTATTTAAAAAAAAATTTTATATTCTAGTTTATAATTTATATTTTAAAGTAATATTTTACATAGCAGGGTCTTAATATTTTATTAATATAATATACTAGGTTTTTTTCATAAAATTAAATTAAAAATTTTACTTTTTTATGTAAAAAATTATTAAAAAATAAAATTATTATTAGTTTTAGTATTTAATAATATTTAATAATAACTTATTTATCTTAAATTTTTATTTATATATTAGCTAGCATGAAGGGTGTTTTTATACTATTAATATTTTTTAAAATTATAAATTTTAAAGCTAATAATCTTTATTTATTATATACAATTTTTTAATTATTATTTTTTTTTATTTTTTACTCAAAATATTTTATATAAATATATATTTTTTAATTATATTTAAAGTATTACTCTTTAAAGTATTTTTTATGATTTTATACTTTTTATATTTTATATAATTTAGGGTTTTCTTTATAAAATTTTAACAAGTAATTTAATAACTAGCTGCTAGTAGTGCTGCTATTTAAATCTTTATTTTATTTATATTATTAGTATTATTTAAACTAGTTTTTTAATTTTATTAATAAATTAATTCTTTGTCTAGCTAATCTTTAGCTTTCTAAAGATATTTAAATCAGGCTATCTTGGTTACTATTTTTTTTAAATATATAAGGCATTTTTAGAGCCCTTACAACTTTCTTATAAAATTCTAGTTATAGTATTTAAATGCTGGCTTAAATTAAAAATTAATTAAAATTTTTTTTAATAATAAAAATAAGCTTCTAATAAATTTTTAACTTTTTTAATGCTTTTTCTATTTACTAGTAAAAAATTAATAAGCTATTTAATATTTACAGTCCTGTTTAGATTTTATATAGTTATAAAAAAAGTTAATAAAATCTTTATAATCAATATTATTTTATAATTATTTAATAATATATTAAATATTTATTATATTAGTTTAATAATAATTTATTTTTATATTAAAATAGTCTTTTAAATTAGCAAGAAAAATATTTAAGTTATAAAAGTGTTTGCTATTAAATTTATTAGGTTTAATAATTTTTTTATTTATTTTTTTTATTTTAAAAATTTAAATAGATAATATTTTCATAATTATTTAGTTATGGCCTCCTGGCAGGAGGCCTCTAGATTTATTAATAAAAAAGTAATAAAAATTACACGAGAATTTTTTAAAATAATAGGTTTTATAAAAAAAGCTTATAAAATTATTAGTTATAGAAAACTAGTAAATATATTATTTATTTTGCCTGCTAGTTAACAGATAAAGTTTTTATTATTTAATAAACTCGAGTCTTATTATTCTAGAAATTAGATATTATAATACCTAATACTTATATAGTAAAACTTAAATAAATTTACTATTAGATCTATTATAGTCTTTATTAATATTTAATTAACTATTAAAATCTAGTCTACAATATAAATTAAATACTCTAGTATTGCTATATTAGAAAGGCAAGTTTTTTCATATATATTAACTAATAATCTAGAGTTAATATAATACTTAAAATAATTATAATTATAAAAAATATATATAAATACTTTTTTAGATTTTTATAACATAAAATGTATATTTTTATTATTAAAAATTAATAAAATAGCTACTAATAGCTATCTTTTTATAACAGGAGAAATAAATTATTAAGTATTTAAATATTAAAATCTAAAACAAAAATATAGTATTTAAACATGCATAATTAAAATTACTCATGTTATTTTATTTATATAAGGGCTTAAAAAATAAATAAATAAAATTAATAAAATTAATACTATTAATAGTTTAAAATATTTTAATAAACTTGTGCTTGCCTAAAATATTTATGATTATAATAATTATATTTTTTTATAATTACTTGTCACAGCGAGCACGTGACCGCTGAACCCTTCACCACTAATGGATCAATTGCAATTACCTAATACAGTAACCTGCAGGTAATATACCAGGGGGCACCTAAAGATCAGCACTTTACTTAATCTATTAACTCCCATGAAGTTATCTTACAGTAATAAAATATTTAATAGATATTTAAGCAGGCAGGGTTATTAATAGCTTGCTAGTAACTAGCAGGCATTTTATAGGTAAATAGATTAGATAGATATAAAATAAGTAATTAAATATAATTTACTTAAAGGGTTTTTAAGTAATTAATTTTAATTTTTTATTATTAATAATTTTCTCTATAATAATAGCAGCACTTGCTTTTATAAAATTTGTAAATAATAAGTAAGTAATTTAAAAATAATTTACTAGTAACTTAATGGTGATTTCTAGATAATTATTTAACTATTATTTATAATTTAAATTATTTTCTTTAAATAATTATTATTATAGTATCTAGAAAAGACTTTTATATGTTATTTATTTAATTAAATCTTTAATAAATTAATAACATGTTAACTATAGATGTAAGTATAATATTTAAAAAACACCATATTAATAAATAAACCAGTTATTAATATATTATTTTATATCATTTAGCTAACTAGTTTAATAATATTATAATCTTAGTGGTTCCTTAATTTTTTTTACCTAAAAAAGCTATTAATAATTAGTAATAAAAAATATTAAAAAGTCTAGTTTAAAGGTTGCTCTTGTTTAATATTATAAAATAATTTTTATAAAAAAAATAGTCTATTTTATATAGACTAGTTTAAATTCCTTGCTATAAGTATTTTTTATTGTAATGATAAATTTATATTTTTTTTAGTCCTGTGAAGATTATAATGCAGTATTTATAATAATATGATAATTAATTATTTAAATAAAAAATAATAGTAAAAAATATAGCTTGGTTATATTTTATATATATTTATTTATAAATTAAACTTTTTAACTTGGTTATTTTTATTTATAGTAAATATTTTATTTTTAATTTTTAAATTAAACTTTATAATATTTTGCAAGTAAAGCTAAAGCTATTATCTAGATGATATTTATAGATAAATAAAAATTATAAATTAGTAAATTATTTAAAATTTTAAATTTTTTCTTAATTATTACTAAAATAACTAAAATAAATACTTGCTTTTAATTAACTTCATATTTATAATGATATCCCGTAAGTTAATAAATGATTTTTTTATTAATCTAAAGCCCGCGGACCCCTGGACTAATTAAAAATAAATTAATAAAAAATAAAAAACCTAGTTTAGTAAATAAAACAAATATAGCACTATATTTATTAATAAATAGATAAAGCTTAAATATAGCAAGATAAGCAAGCTAATAAGTATTATTAGAAAATTAATTTTAAAGTTAATAATTATTATTACATGTTAATAAAAAATTAGAAGGTTAATTATTTTAATAAAAAGCTAGCTAATTAAATTATAGGTTCTTATTAAATTCTTAAAAAAAAACTTATACTAAATTAAATTATTCCTTATTATTAAAGTGTATTTTATATTTATACTAGAAAAGTTAAAAAAGCCTTTAACTCTATATTAATGCTAGGTCAAGTAAAAAATCTTGCATTCATTATTAAAGTTAATACAAAAAGAAAATAAAAAATAAACAAAATGCTTGCTTTATAACTTTATTACTAGAAATTATAATATTAAATATGCTAGACTAGCCATAATATTAACTTTTAATAGTATTTAGCTAAATTATTTAAAAATATTTTTTCAAAAATTAAAGCATTTCATGCTAGATACTTTTAAGTATTTAGTTTTTTAAAATATCTATTAAATTAAATAAAGGCTATTAATAAAGATATTTTTAAATAATTACTCTAATAATAACATGCCCATTATAAGTGTAAATTTTTTATCTATATTTAAAAAATTAAAAATAAATATATTACTACTTTAACTTTTAAATAACTATAGGCAGTTAATTTTTTAAAGAGGAAGGTAGTGTAATAAATTATTATATACATATATTTTATTACTATTTCACTACTATTTTACTAGTTTATTAACTGTCTTTCTAGTTAGTATGTTTGCACTGTTTGCCCCACAGTGTGTAAATATTTAGACTGTAGGCATAGAGTCCTTCTGACCCTTTGCAAAAATATCAAATAAACATGCCTATGATGTTTGCATTGAGGTGTTTGACACCTATATAAAAATAATTATAATAAGTTAAATAGCTTAAATTAACTAAAATTATTTACTATATTTATTTATTTTTCCCCTACACTATATTTATTATACTATATATATATATATATATTTACTTTATCATATAAAACAGGAATAGTTTATAATAACATACTAATTAAGTGTAGAGTGCATCTAAATAATAAAGTGGGGCACCAGAGGCAGGTCACTAATTAGGCGCTTGCCGTTTATTTATGGAGTACTGTATCCGTAAGCAAGTGCTTATAGAGGATGATAAACTTGAAGGACAGAAGCTAATATATAGGTATAAGTAAAGGACGCCTACCTTAGAAGTTAGAACTTAGCTATGCGATTCCAGGAAAGGTGTAAATAACAAAAACCACATATTTCTGTCTTCCATCCGGATACTTCATCTGTTCAGTGATCTGACACAACATTCTGCAAGAACTTCCAATAAGCGATTCCCCTGGTTCATTTCATTTAAATAGACAGCTCTGAAAATCAATTATAATACACCACCAACAGCAAAACTCGTTTTAGAGAAACAATATTCTTCTACAAAAAAAGCATGGTGCGCGTCCTTCACAAACCTGTAACACGCCTGACGCGTTCCATAGTAGCTGTGGCATTTAGACGCGCTTCGTGCGCACCCTGTGCCGCAGTTGCTTCCACGTAACCATTGCTGCCCCCCATAAGCGAGTGGTATTTTTCTCTGATCGGAGCGAGTGTAGTGCAAATTTTGTCCGCAAGATGCCCCTTGAGCACTCGTAGACTTGTTGACTCGTATGACAATGCGATTTCTTGGCAGGTTTTCCCCTCAATATGACTGAGAATCTCTATGAGGTTCGATACCCCCGGCCGATGCGTTGGGTCGTACGTTATTCGTGTCTCTGAGTCAGTAAGCGCGGCTTTGATTTTTCGACGAATATCTTCAGGGCTGTCGGTAAGAATGATTCTTGATCGCTCGTCACTATGTGATTTTGACATTTTAAGTGCTGGGTCTTTGAGAGACATTACTCTTTTTGCAGGGGCTGGCTATTAGTCAGTTGCGGAATATCCTGAAGATTGTAAAGTGACGGTCTCTCACAGATAAGGGCCTCTGGCAACAGAAATATAGGACCGTATATGTGATTGAAGCTATTCGCCGTATACCTAGAAAACTCTAGATGTTGCCTTTGATCTTCTCCAACTGGGACATGGGTAGCCCTGTGCCATATTAGCAAGGGATACTTATTCTTGAACAACCCCAGCTTCTATACCCATGTACTAGGATGTCCGCTGCCTGGAGAACAGGGTATGAGAAAAGGCCGAGCCGTAATTTCGACCTCACTTCGGAATCCTCTAAGGTCGTATCATCTGGTAATTGAAGTTTGCTCTAAATGAATTTATTTGAGAATGTATTCACTTATTTACATTCTCCAAATGAAAAGCAAGAACATTCGTGGGGCTCACTCACTTTCCACTGTGTCATCCGCGACAGATATCCCGTGGAAGCTACTGTACTTAAAATCCAATGCAGTTCAGAATGGGCAGGAACCTGATAAAATACTAGCATCAGAGACAGAAGCGATCAAGAAACCCTCGTTCGAGTTTGACACTATCCTGCATACATCGGATTGGTAGAATATGGTTGAGCGCTTTGGATCCAAGCCAATGGCCAGCAGTGTCGCGAATGCCTCCTTCTTCCATTTCCTTAGTTGTCGAGCTTCTTGCGGTACAGTCAATGCGTGAAGGTCAACGATAGAAAAGAGCAATTTAGTATCCTTGCTTGCGGTATTTTGCAGGCGGACCCATTCACGAAGTGCCCCCAAGTAATTTCCTAGGTGTGGGACTCCAGTGGGCTGGATTCCAGAAAATATGGTCGGCGGAGGTGATTGTGGTGTAGCATGAGTGTACCATCTCCGGGAATAGCTTTTCACTTTAGGGCATATATCTTGAGTGGTGGCGGGAATTATGGAATTTATCCTATTAAATAAGGCAACGCGCCATGATTGAACAAAGATGCTGGGCTTCATACCTAGATCGAGATCCCGTAACGTAACCCGTATCAAGTCACTTCGAGAGAAGCTCTTGGTTGAAAAAAAGACGGCCATGTAGCTCACGTGATCCTCTTTTTGCGACTCTCTCTCGCCATGTCATTTGTTCAATAAATTACCGTTCTGTCACCATTGATGACGAGTTTCAGAGAGCTTTGTTGATTTACTTTGTGAAAATGAAATAATGTCTATTGAGCCGTGCGGAATGGAAATGCTGGAGCAGAGCCGCATTCTATTCATCATATGATTTGATGACAGTTTTTATCTTCTCCAAACATTCAACATGCCAAAAATAAAAAAGTATTGTACATAGAGAGGGTAATGCTGATGGAAGAAGACAAAGTTAAATATTACCGAGTGCAATTAGCCCTTGCGAATTTCGGTCAATGGGCCTTTATTTATAGACAGTCTCTCGCTGCCCAAATAATCGGATATCGACCCTGGAAGTTCTCCATTATCCCGTTGGCCAAATTGGGAGAGGTGAGACTCGAGAGACTCCTCAACTTTTGCGAGCGTCTGGTCCATGTTTTTCGCAATGTCTAAATGGAGGTTAGCAAATCACATTAAGCTTTCAGCATGTCATGGTCTGATAGTCTATCCATACCAAGACTCTCGTGCTCCCAAACATTTGCTTTCATGCCGACTCCATAGAAAGCATGCTTTCGCAGAAACGCAAGCCATGCTTGGACAGCTTGAGGATTGCCGTCTTTTATCTGGATAAGCCGACGGAGTGTTATGCGTTCAAAGTTCTCCTGACTCTTCTTGTGCACAAAGTTGCTTCGAGGGAATGTCCAACGCTCGATGAGTTTCGGTAAAGGTACTGGTCCCGAGACAGGGAGGTTCAGGTAGTAAGCAGCGCGTACGGCGAAGTCCGCAAAAAACTCCACATTCCGCACACTGTAGGATCGTAATTGTAGATCACAGACTGGTAGGCCGTACTCGGCCTTTCTGCGAAGAGGTCGCAAATACAATGCTTGTACACTTCTAGGCAATCGAGCTGTTTGTTTGAGATTGTCAAGGCGCTCACCCCTGCAGCCAAGGTTAGCTTACTGTCCACTGTAGCTGTGGTCATGAGTGCTTCACGCTAGATTATGGCAGATGATGTATCACGTACCATTCCTTTACTCCAGGTTCAAGAACTGGCTGGGGATCACTGAAATTGTGCCTGCTCGTGTTAGAAGCATAACTTTCATGCCAATGCAGGTGATAATAAAGCTAGTCACCTTCTATCCTGTGTTTCTATTTGGGAGATATTGGATTTGGAGGTGGCAGTATTTGCCTGTTGACTTGATGAACTCAAAGTGCGAGAGGTCAATGTACACTAGTTGGTCACTTAATATATTGTCACAAAGAAGGCACATTATAAGAATGGGTATTACCTGCAATTGTCGGCCGGATCGAGTTATAGACCGGAGGTTAATGAGCAGCGACATTCTAAAATTCGTACTCGTCTAGAGCTTGCTAAAGCTATCGGGCCCTCAATCGGAAATGTAGCGATTCAATATGGATTCGTTTAATTCATTCTTGAGGCTTTGGGGATTTTTTCCACCTTAGTAAGCATCCAGTCCTCGACCGCCTTCGGGGAACATCCCGGGGTACATCAGACCTACACAGTAAGGTAGCGTTACTCAGAAATAGAGTTTTAGTAGTCAAGAGTGAATTACAGGTGGTAATACAATTACTATCCCTGACCATCACCCGCCAAATGATTAGGGTCGGGTAGGGGGTTAGGGTGGTTAATGATTAGGGGATGAGGGCCCTATTAGGCCTTGTTTTATTTTTTTGTTTAGGGTGGTTAGGGGTAGTAATAATGGTATTATTATGTAATAAAATACCTGGAATATATTTATTCCAGGCTCTGACTAGTACTAGTGAAAGTACTCCACTGAAAGCCCGGAACACCTGCTCAGCGGGGTTGGTGAGGAAGCAGCTTTTCTAACTATTTAAAACACTATCTATCAGGTCCCAGGTTTCAACCGAGGCCTCCATTTCTCAAAAATTGTAATAATTTGATAAGAAGCACCATGGAGCCAGCGGAGATCTCTGCATCGTTTGAGCAGATAACAGAGGCTTATCTTTTTATAAAGAAACAATTGCCATCTCCTTTGGAAGCACCTCGAGTCGCCATTGTTTGCGGTTCGGGTCTTGGTGGCTTGGAGAAAACCATTCATCGTCAACCACGAGTTGAAATTGACTATGCCTCTATACCTCATTTTCCTCACCTGACAGGTAAGCCTGAACTTAGTCGGCATGGCTGCGCTACCTTATCTCGGATAACCTTGACTCACACATCAAGTTCTTGGACATGCGGGAAAGCTTGTTTTTGGACTACTTAAAAACCATATTCCAGCAGTGTTGATGGTTGGCCGCGCACAGTGAGGTTGCCCGAATAATGTTATGCTCAGACATGGATTACTGAAAATCATTTTCGATGAAACAGCTACTATGAGGGCCATTCTATTAGTCGGGTGACGTTTCCAATCCGCGTTTTCAAGCTCTTGGGAGTGGACACACTTGTTTGTAAGGTCGTCTCTTCGGGGAAGTGAGATGATATTGATTAATTAACAAGTATACGTGTTCTAGTAACTAATGCCGCTGGGGGTCTTAATCCTGACTACGAAGTAGGCGATATCGTAGTACTGAACGACGTGAGTGAATTTGTTGTGCACCCAACGAGTTATTCAACATACTGACAGGCCGAAGCACATATTCCTCGCTGGTTTGGCGGGTATTCACCCGTTACGAGGCCCCAATCTCGAACAGTTCGGTCCTCGCTTTCCTCCTTTGTCAGACGCCTATGATATCGAGCTGCGTCGCCAGGTTCACCAAGGTTGGAAAGAGGTTATACATACGAGTAGCAAGCGAAGACTACACGAAGGGGTTTATGCATTTGTTGCGGGCCCAAGGTTAGCTCTAGCTTCCATGACCCTCCAAAGAATTTCGCTGAACACCACAGTTATGAGACAAGGGCAGAGTGCCGCATGCTGCGACAACTGGGCGCAGATCTAGTGGGCATGTCAACAGTCCCAGAGATCATTGTGGCTCGACATTGCGGTATTCGAATCATGGCATTCAGCCTCGTGACAAACAAAGCAGTTCTTTCACCTGTACCTCGGGGAGATGACCACGTTATTCGAGGTCGAGGTGTTGAAGAGCTAGATGCCATCCTGAAAGAAGGCAAAGCGAACCACGAGGAAGTCCTCGAAGAAGGTAGGTCCGCCGCTCTTGATATGCAGGTAAGTTTCGAAAGAGCATCTTTTTTCATACCGACATTTTAACACATACCACAGAAACTAGTTGTTCAAGTCATTGCAAACTCTGTCAAGAGCGGTTAGAAGAGCCGAATTACTTGACACCGGAGAAGGATGATATTGGGGGCAGCCGGCTATTCATCAAGCCGAGTTCAAAACTTTGGTCGTAACATGGGGGTGGTTTACAACTCGCTTTGAGCTATGTCATTTCGTTTTTGCCGGTTTGTCTTCTCAAGAAAATGATTTCAATGCCGCTTGCCTCGGATATTTCTCTGGGCCTGTAGACCTTTGTAAAATGATTTTTTGCCGCTTTTCTTTTTGCCCTGAATATCTTTGTACTTAGACTCAAAGCGCTTGGTGACCTGCTCCGCAGCAAGGGCTTCTTCGACAAAGGTATTCTTTCGGTCTCGTTTATTTATACGGCCGCTGAAAAATTCTGTGGGGCCTTCGATTATGGTTCCCACTTGTGAATATTTGGGCGCCTGGGCTTTCCCATTCTCTTTCTTGTAGTGCCTTTTCGGATCAAGAATTGACCGCATTCGAAGAAGCTGTAAATCTCTTTTAAGATCTTGAGTCAGTTCTGTCTTCGGAAGGTCAAACCAATCGCTTCCTGCAGTCTGTTTATCCTTTTGAGAGCAATATAGTTAGCAGAAATTCGAATATGGATATCATTAATCTTGAACCTGATGAGGGAATGCTCAGAGTAACTATGAAACAATAATACTCTCATTTGTGCAGGACAGCCCAAAACAGGCTGTGTAAACTGCATCAAGCGCTTATGCGGTATATCAAGTTTTCCTCATGGCAATTGAAAGGGTAAGGTGGCAAGTCGACGGGTTTTGGTCTTACATTCTTAGATCTGGGCCCTTGTTGTTCAAGCTTGTGCCTCGTTGGATTTGTGGGTGTATAGTTATTTTTTCGTACAGAATTAATAACAACCACGTCGCCCTGTTGTTGAACATGTGGGGATAAATTAGTGTCATGGCAGAGCTTTGGGATACTATAGTGCGGGATGTCAGCATGCGTATACTTTAAGCAGAAGATTATGTAGATATGGATGCCGTATTTGTGTAGACATACTTGAGTATGTTGGAAACTGATGTATTATCCCCGGCCAAGGTTTCGGTGAACTCAGTTCCACGCGTTTGAAGTCGGTCCTCGGCCTCAGCTAAAAGTTTTTGTATCTCATCATCCATCATGTTTTTGTCACTGGAAATGACCTCATTAGGTGTTGCTTGCATAACAAGGTTTTTCAGTTAAAATATTAAGGAAAAAAAAAGGGGGGGGAGAAAAGAAAACTAGGAATTTTCCTGAAGAGTTGGGATTCGGTTTGAATTTATAGTTTTGTTACACTGAGGAATAAGATGTGAACTGATTTCAAGAAATTTTCTGTGGGACAAGATTGTAACCCAAAAGGGAAAGGTACAAGCTAGTTACTTTAGCTTGCTCATGATTAGTCAGAACAACCCACTGAACATTCGCTTCTTAATGGGTTATGAACCATTTGTGTCATGAAGTTATGATTTTTTTTATGGAGTACCCACTTTGTACAGGAGAGATAAAGGTGTTGTTGGGGGCTCTACCAGCAATTTGCTATCTCAAAATTGGTTTTTTTTTTCTTTCTTTTTCTTTTATCAAGTGCTAAATAATTCATAAATTCCTATATATAAAGATACTTCATCCCTTGATAACTGGGCAAGGGAATCATGATTTAAATTATAAGCATCTTGGACAAACGTGCTGTCTGAGCAGCTAGCTAAGAAAACTAAGTTGCATAAATAATAGTTTATAATTTTCTGCCAGCACTACCTTCGAATATCATATCTTTCCTTAAATTTAATTCTTCTTGTTGCTTGATCCGTATAGTCTCTGATCTTTGGTCAAGGTTCATAAGAGAAGACTAGTGTTTAGTAATCACCGCAAACGTCACTGCCAAGGTTCAGTTGTTGTTCCTTCATATATCTTAGCGTGATGTGTTGCACCTGACCAGCGCTTCCCAACCTTGGACAGCACAAAGATCAAATAACTGCCCGAGTCTTTCTATCATTATAGTGATTGACAGGTTATTACCATAAGGGCTGTACGTGTATAATTAAGTTTATTACCTAGGTACCTTGTCATACTTGATCCTAATCCACGCCTGTCACGCAGCACTCATATTTCCTTCCTCCTATCAGCCAGACAAGTGAACAAATCTATAGTTACTCCGATTCCTATCCCAGAAAAAATACAAACCTTGAGATTATGGAGCAGTCTTCGCAGAGTACTGGCCAACAACAGGGTCGACAGCAGCCCGCATATGACACCAGAAACGGTGGACACTACGGTAAATATCCTCCCTCTTAAACCCCAACTATTCACTTGTTCTATACGTATGATATCTCTGACATAAAATCATTGTATGTCTAGGCGCTAGCGCAGCGGTACGGAATTCCACAGAATGCTGCTGTGCGCTTTAGCTAACTTCCCTTGATTTAGCTTTCTGCACAAGGATATGCGCCTGTCGCAGAGCTTTACACAGGTACATGGGCAAATGTAGGTATACATTCGCTTGAATATCGAGTCGCACTAACGAGATATTTTGGCGATTAGGTCAACCAGGGCTTACAAGGAACTGCCCGCGATATTCTGACGACGTACTGGCAACACGTCATCAACCATCTTGAAGTCGATAACCATGATTATAAGATCCACCAGTTACCATTAGCTCGAATAAAGAAGGTAATGAAAGCCGACCCCGAGGTCAAAATGATTTCGGCAGAGGCACCGATTTTATTTGCCAAGGGCTGTGACGTCTTCATCACTGAATTGACGATGCGAGCGTGGATCCATGCGGAGGACAACAAGCGGCGTACGCTGCAGAGGTCGGATATTGCCGCAGCTCTGTCCAAGTCCGATATGTTTGATTTCCTCATTGACATCGTTCCGCGTGAGGAGGCTACCTCACACGCGAAGCGATCCAGCCAGACAGCAGCCGCCGCGGCTGGGTCATCCGGCCCCGCTGGTGCCGCAGGTCAATTACCCCCGGCCCAGCATGGGGTCCAGCACCATCCTCATCATATGGCCCCCCCAGACTATGGTTCCTTGGGGCCGCATGCTCTCCAAGACCAAGAATATCGACAGCCAATATATGGAGGAGCTGTGCAATCAGACCCAGCAGCAGCATATGCTCAACCCCAGTCTCAGATGTTTGAGGGAATGTATACAGCATATCCTCATTTACCCCCTCAGCAGGTATGTTGCAACCTTTCGCATAAATTAATTACAAGTTGACAAGTGAATGATACTTATTCCAATACACCACCCTCATTTTTCCACACAAGCTAACAGTTTCATTTCTCACAGTGAGTAATGTATTAAGTCATTTATATCTTCCCTCGCTGCCGTCCGATCTGGTTGATATTCTAAGGCAGTTCAAGGCTGGCCAGCGGTAATCTATGTGCTTGTGCGTGCGAATGAATGAATGTTATCAGTTTCTTTCCAAATATTTGCCTCCAGTCTATCATGCCATACCCTGTGTTTTGAGATTTGAGACCGTTGATATATTTGATATATACGGCCATCCGCCGTTGGTGAAGTAGCGAACGCAATAAGGTCTATATATACACACAAACACATGAAAAGCAAAATGGGCTCCAATAAGAGGCCTCCTTCAGTAGCTCAACATTCGCCCAGCACAGAACTTTTAAGACTTCTTGCCGAATCGAGAAGAAAGTGTAGAAAATTTATCCGATTTCACAGGACTTTGAATGGTATGGGTGAGTCTAAGATAGTTAGCAATCGATTTACCAGTGCCTTAAATCGAGATGAAGCCTTACTTTTCGAGTAGGATGGGGCCATGAATAGCGTCTACACGCCCATACTTCTTATTCCGGGTGGAAATATCATAGAACTCATCCGTATTATCAGCTTGCATCAATTGCACTGTCTGCTGGAGCTCATCAAGGTTTTCCCGAAGAATGGGCACATTGAGGCTGTCAACAAAGTCATACAGGTATTCGACATCTCTTGCGAGAGACATTACACCATTTGGGTTAATTCGTTTCACCTCTGGAGAAAGGGGGAGTGCCTGGGTATTGTAAGTGGCAAAACACGCGCAAAAAACAAACCCGCAAGATTTTACATACCAAGATCATATTTGCTGCATGGCTAAGAGCGTCGAAGTAGATAAGTTCTTTGATTTCCGTAGGAAGTCCGAGCAACGTGGAGTTCATGATATTCGATAGAAACCGGGTCAGTGTTTGCATGTAGTTGCTTGGTTCAGATGGAGGATTTGGTGCTATCCAGTCATATTCTGCAGTTTCGATAAGGTCATCAATTTTTGAGTTGACCACCTCGAAAATTCTTTTTTCAGCTGCCTTTTTGTTGTTCCTGAACTTGTCTGTGGCTTTTAAGGTTACTGGGTCACTTGAAGAATTCTGAGACCGTGCTGCGGCAAGGAGAAGCTCAAGTTCACGACACGCAAGTTCGAAGTGCTCCAAGTTTATGAGAATCTGGACAATCTGACCCAGGTACTGAGATTTGAGGCGTTCGACAAGCGTATCACAAACTTTTTTTGAAAGAAGTTCATCCAGAGCCTAAAAGATTCAGCGAGATTCAGGCCAGCTAGGTGATTTTTAACCCACATCTTTGAGTGTTTCATCGATGATATCTGGGGTAGAGAAATCGTCGTTGGCAAAAAAATAAAACTGATTCAAGAAATTTCGAATGTCAATGCAGCATAATGGATACATTTGGGAGAATGGAAGAACACAGGGAAACCTGAAGAACGGCATCAGTATTATTCAGGAAAAATATTGGAAACCTGGCGACCAACATACACTTGCTCTTGAGTATTCTCAGGATTATACCAGCTGACATTAAGTACCTTGTCGAACTCTTCTGGAGTTTGAATTGGCATAGGCATGTAATCATCCGTGGACACAATCTTCAAGATTAACATTCGAGTCTACCTATAATTAGGATTTTGCTCACCTCTTGGAAGTCATCGCTAAATCTTCTTTTTAGCAACTCGGCATACTTCTTGAACAGAGTTAAAAAAAGGCTATCAAAAGCCCCAACTGGGAAACCCCATGTCTAAGGACTTTCATTAGCATGACAACTGAGGTGGGGAAAAAACGGCAAGATGAACAAACATTCATTGTTTGCATGAATAAAGAGACAAGGTTTTTGATTCTCAGCAAGCTTTCAGCGTTATCGACTTCGTCGAGAGCCTTCGAGATTAGGCCCACGGCTATTTGGCACATGGAGTCCCAGAGCTCGTCAACCTACACATTTCCTTAGCATTGCAACATATATAGGGTTACATTAGGGGTTGGTAAAAGCTCACATCAACTGGGGATCTTAAGTCCGGGACCTTTTTCATTGTAGACCGTTCAACAATTACAAAACCTGCCATTTCCTCTAGAAGATTATGGAGACTGGCTCCGTCTTCATCGACGAGAGTTATTGAGGTAGGTACGAGAAGCTCCTTTTGCCGACGGCGGGTATTGGCATATTCAAGCCTGAATTTGTCCATATGTCCCAACGACTGATGGATATGCAAGCATTCAAATAGTGGGGTGAAATCCACTTGAAGTTCCTCGTTCTGAAGGAGGTCATATTCCTCGTGCTCGTCGGAAACAAGTTCAATGGCGGAATTTAGCTTGAAATGCTCTAGGTACGGCATTTTTGCTGCCCTCTCCTTCTGTCTGGTTTTCCGTAAATCCGTATGGTATAGAGCTATTTCGCCAAGGTACTGCGACATCTCCCGAATCCTATATAGCCAGGTGTTCAGATCCGACATCACCGCCTCGGCTATGGCCCTCTGTGTTGCCGGCACTGAGCTTTGAATCATGTCAGCAATTTGGTACTGATTAACCCCTTTTAGATGAACATTTTGGAGCTCTTCAAGAGCGCGCAGCGCTGCGTAGTGGTTTTTCTTGGCCAGCAGGTCATGAACTTGGTTTGCGAGGCGCAAGACCTCTAAACAATCCTGAATCGCACGGGATGTCTCGTCAATATTCTGTCGGTGGCTTCGAGATTCGACCAAAGCTTTCTTTTGCTCCGCCAACTTCTCTGTGCTGGCTTGAATAGATTGATTGAGGTCCAAAATTTCAGATGTGAGGCTGACGGTACCTTCTCTGATATGCAGGAGCTGATTGACTGACGTCACGAACTCCTGGTGATTTGTATTGCAGATGGTTTCTATTTCCGCCTCCTTATCACCGGCGAACTTAGCTAGAGAATGCAGCAGTTCGGACGTTTTATTGCCAAAGCTATACTCCTTGATAGAAGGAATCAACTGATCGAGGTAATCTGTGTCTGAGGGGGATATTATAATCTACGGATCTCGAGACGTTAACACTAAATTTGTAGTGACCACAGATTCAGATACTCACCTGATTCAACACGTATGAGGATTCGCTCCGAGAAGGCACCATAGATGGCATGATGGTAAGCTAGGCTCATCGGATGTGCGTCCGTTGAGCTTGGTGACGATGATAAGGAAACAGGGTATTTGATGAAGGAAAATTCCCCGGTAATTTTGCTATAAGGTACGTAGGTATGTCACTTGTAGTGCCGTCCACCAACCACAGCTGGGGTCAAACCGTGAGAGCAAAGGGGAGTCAGTCGGTCGGTAGTCTCGACTGTTTCTCATTGATCATGTTGACTTGCTACCGGTGAGTTGTGAGATATACTTAAGACACTCGGAGCTAGTACCGCTAGAATATCCTCCAGACCTTTTGTAACGAATGTTCTTTTGATATCCATAACCTCAGTTAGTCTCCTGCGACTATTCTCAGCTAATTAGGCGAAGTAACGTAATCCACGGGCGAGCTGCGAATACGGGCGAGCTGCGAATTTCTCCGCAACTATCATCAATTTGAATTATTTTCAACCACCACATGCATTAAATTAGGCTATTTAAAAGGTCATTATATGGCTATTTACTAGGGCAATGCCGAATTGTATGACCAATCGTCCCTTGGTGTAGGCTCCTCAACCTGTGCTTCAACCTGTGCATCAAGGCGCTGCATATGATTAAGGCCTTCCTGTACAGATAAAGTAATATTGCCTGCTAGTACACCCTGCCTTCTTGCCTTTTTCCTTATCTTTCGCTCATTTTCAGCACGTAGAACCTTAATTTCTTGATGAAGAATAAGGTTCATATTCATTGCCATCTGCGCTGCCTTCTCAAGATGTTGAATATGAGAGACTGGACTACTAGAAAGAGTCCTTTTCTTTTGAAGGCTTTTCTGCAAGCTCTTAACCTTATGATCAAGCTGACAGAGGTTCTAAGGGGTCTGAAAAGCAGATAAAATTGACCCTTCAACGTCAATAAGAGATGGTGTAGGTGTACGAAGTTGGAAGGTAATTTTTTCAAGAACATGAGCCTGATTTAATGGTTTAAGGCCTGCTCCTGCAAAGCCACCATAGATATTCCCTGTAGTAAAGACCTTCTCCCGTGCAGGTGGGTAGAGATGAAGAAAATCCTGCTTATCAATGTGGTTGTTACCAGCCACCATCATGCCTTCAACTAGCTTCCCATACGCACGCTTAAGAGGCCCAAAAACGCCCACATCAAGCGGCTGAAGGAGGTGAGAGGTATGTGGAGGCATACAGAGGCAGATAATATCATTCTCTCTGCAGAAGATGTCAAACTCTGCAGTCTGGTGACTAGAATGGCCATCAAGGACAAGTAATCGCTTTGCACCAGTAGAGTAGAGCCTAGAGAAAGGTTCAAATAGCTCTTTAAGCCAGTAAAGGCCTATCTCATCTATTATCCACCCATTCTTGCTAACTGCAAGCTTCCAATCTATATGCATCTGCAGGTTAGGCTCTTGATACCAAGTAGCCTGCTGTTCCTTTCCCTTAAGAATAATCATTGGTGATAAAGAGACTCCTTTAGAACCAATACACTTAATAATAGTGACCCATTCACGGTTTCCTTGAATAACTGTACGAGGCCTCTCACTGCGCTTAACAGCAGTAATAACCTTAGATGAGGTACAGAGTCCCATGGCAAAGCCAGTCTCATCAAAGTTCCAGATATCATCCTCATGTATACCATGCTCTTGAATAGCTTCATGTACAGTCTGAAACCATGGTTTTATAATATTTGGATTCTCCTGCTTGGCCCGCTGATAGGTAATTCTTTGATTATACCGCGTACAAAGCTCAGGACGGCGTTTCACGAAGGTAGAGGCCCAGTTGACACCTATAGTCTGAGTAGGATCTTGGGTACGTGCTTGAAGTAGAATTTGAGCCATTATCTTTAAAAACTCTGGTTAAAGTGAAAAGCCTCGCTTATCTGCATCTAGTAATCGCTTCACAAGAATTTCCTCTTCATTAGCCATTAAAATATGGTTATTTGCTCGTGTTTCTGTACGTGGTTTGACTCCAGTAAGGCGTAGGCGAAGGGAAGATTCAGGAACCCCAAATATTTGGGCAGCCTTTAATTTTGATTTAATTTTTTTTTGTTTCCATGCAGCAATGGCCATCTGCATACGGGATTCTTGAGATAAAGGCATTTTAGAAGAAATTGACAGATAAATAACGCGTTGAAAATGAATGATTGCAATATTTTGATGGTTGTGGAGAAATTCGCAGCTCGCCCGTATTCGCAGCTCGCCCGTATTCGCAGCTCGCCCGTGGATTACGTTACTCACATCCGTCCTTGAATAAGGATTTCTTGGCACTACTGTCATCAATGCCAAGAAATACAGACTACCATCGCAACCAACTAGGCTCCACGCGAATATTTCTCGTTCTGTAGACCACAATCAACAACGTATTTACAAAGATCTATTTGATCTATTTTAGCAGGCTTTCACTCAATGAGCAAATAATATTTCCATAACTGCTGCAGATTAGGATTAGGATTGCGAGGATTAAGGTTCACTACTCCAAACAATATTAGGCAAGACAAAACAGCTTTCTCAACACTTTCCAGTGATTGAAGAACCCAATGACTGCCTCAATTCAATTCACAGAAAGCTAAATGTCACTCTTATCATTTATATCTACCTAAACGACGTTATGGATTATCTGAATGATATGTATGAATGGTAATACCCTTATTGGCCAAGTGCGAAGGCCTGTGAAAATAATAATTGTGCTTAATTTTTAAACACACCTGGGGGGGTTGGAGTCACTTGGATTTGCTTACTAGCAACAATAAACAAATAGCGGTTGATGCCGCTGATATCACTTCAGACTCCCCCATGAGGCCCAACAACCTTTTCTTTTTGTGAACCAGACAAGACTTGAAAAGGTCTAATGATATCTAGATTAATGGTACAGCTAGGATCTGATTCAGTGACTGGCATTCCATGGGTAAGTATAATTTTATCGTCCTTAAGATTGCCAAAACATTATTTCATCCATAGTTCAGCTTATTTGCCCTGCATCGGTTCATATGAATGTTGAGGATGTAGGATAGCTTTAATTGACCTTCTTATGATCTGGGTAGATATGTAGTTAAATATCGTGTTTCATACTTCTTCAGCTTAGTATGGGACATGCACTTTGCCTTTATTTTCTCATTCAGGTTTTGTTTTTGAGAGGACATGCAGGTTTTGAACCATTTTCTTCACAAACATATTCTTGTTTGATGTAGACTGATACTTACCTTTCATACATGCCCCTCGCTGGTTGTTGCCTTTTTCTTTCTTGATGCACTGCTGCCTCATACCACCTTCTCTGGCATCTACCTCTAATACTTTCACTTGATCAGCTCCTTCAGATTACATCATCTCAAGACAGTGCACTGTCTCTCAGGCGATAGATTTGACTGAGTCTGGAAAATATTTGACTTTGCTCGCAAGATGAGAGCGACAAACTCTTCCCGCGAATTGAGCAGTCCCTGTTCTACGGATGGAATTGCATCTCCTAATGGATCTCCTGATACGAAACTTACAGCATTTTCACCCGAGGACTTGCGATCTAAAGCTCGCTCTAATTCGAGTGTTTGTGGGCCACTGAGTGATGCTGGATATAGGAGACTGTACTCAGGGTGAGTAAACAAAAGGTTACCTGCGAGGTGCATACTAACAGTGGTCAGGACTTCCTCAGACCCGTTCCTTGCGACAACAAGTGCGTCTAATAGGGCGCGTCTTTGTCCTACTGCTGCAAGCTTTACGCCCATTGGAATGACAGAAGCCCAAGACAGGAATTCAATTCAATCTATAACTCGAAATTTATCTTCTCTCAGTCTCCTCAAAGCCGAAGACGACGAACCGAATTCAGCGGCAATTGGTCTTGTAGGCAGCACTGAGAGGGGCTCGTGTGCATATGCACCGATAAGAGTTGATCAAACTTCAAGAGAGAAACCTCTATTCAATCCTATCTTTGAGAAGTTTGATACTGAAAGACGTACTCGAGCGCTGGTGATTGAAAATGTACCACCAAACTTGACATATATGTCATTAGCTGGATTTTTCAACGTAAGTTTTCTTTTTTTTTTTGGCTCAGCTAGAAACCTTTTATACTCAAACTAGCCACTAATTATAACAAAGCGCCGTGAATTCACTTCTCTCAAAGGACCTATACTTTCCGAATTAAGTGCACTGGGAAAGGTGTACGTAGCTTTCACTGATTGCCGTGAGACAAAAAAGGCAATAGAAAAGATAAACCTTCTTCGACCTGAATGGCGTGTTTTCCCTCTTACTCCTAAGGAATTCACCCAGCATCTAGACTTATCTCTCTTATCTCAGACTTCTGACTATGAAGGGCAGCTACTGGCAACTGTTTATTATGATAGCCGAAATCCGAATTTGACCCAGAACACTGTAGCCCGTTCATTGGAAACGATTGCCATGACTTTTGGGGATATCAGATCATTTTCCACCTTGCCTTCCGGCCAAGAGAATGTTCTTGAATTTCATCTGGAATTTTTCAACACCCGAGATGCGGAAAATGTCATGACCACTCTCAATGGAACTTTGGTAGATGTGAGTTAAAATATTTTCAGCCAGTGGAAACCTCTAGGAACATGGCAAGCTGACACCTTGTTCAAGGATTGTGTTCTTGAAGTTGCCCTCTTTCAGCCCGATCTAGAAACCAAAGCGTGCTCTGCTTCCGAGAGCCCCTGCCCTACCAAGGGTAAGCTAGCTACTGTCACCTGTTTAGAAGCACCGCATCACAAGAATACCTCTTGGTCTTCAAGTCGTGCTCCTCGCGCCTCTTACATGGAGCTCAGCCCTACTGGCCGCTCTACAATCCCGCCCGGCGAGCATGCTGGTCTGATCGACTGGATGACTAGAGCTGGCGAGAACATCTTACCTTCTCCTCGCCGTGATGTTGGTCGTTATCCTGATATGCGTCTCGGTAATCAGAATACTGTAGATATCGAGCGGATTCGCCTTGGGCTGGATGTACGAACGACTGTACGTGTCCCCGCTTTCTTATGGTCGTGAACTTTTTTTCACATTTGGATAGATTATGCTTCGCAATATCCCAAATAAGATTGACCAGGTAGGCTCAACACCTCACTCAAAAAAAAAATTTCATTGATAGTTGAAGGCTATGCTCAAGGTTATTGTTGATGAAACAAGCCACGGAAAATATGACTTTATGTATTTGCGTATTGGTGAGCAGGGATTAAACCTTCTATAAGCCAATAGGAGACACTAATTTATTTTGCATCTAGATTTCGCAAACAATTGCAAGTATGCAGCAGCACCTAGTTGTATTTGATGCTCATTGACTTACAATACTGTACAGTGTGGGCTATGCTTTTATAAACTTTGAAGACGTAAGCATTGACGTCTCCTCTTCCTTGATATCACCTAACATGCCTCTAGCCAATTGATATTATTGATGTAAGTTCTTATCTTTATATCATAACTGATGATCAAGGTTATCTGTTTTGTTCCTCACAATGTCTTAGTTTGTCAAAGTACGAGCAGGACGCACATGGTATAGCCAAACATATGAACATGATTGACTGTGATATTGATAAGATTATAGGAACTGTTTCAACAGTGATAAGGTTGCAGAGGTTTCATACGCAAGTGAGTATCATACATTTTCAGCTATAAAGTCTTTATTCTGAGCTGTAAGCAGCGATTCAGGGTAAGGATTGTTTAGTACAGAAGTTTCGAAACAGTTCTGTCATGTTAGAACATCCATCTTTTCGTCCAAAGGTTGGTGATATCTATTGCAAGCAACACGAGAAACTAGCACATGTCTTATAGCTGATAGATTTTCCACACTGGCATGGGGCCACTTGCAGGCACGGAGGACCGTTTCCCTGGCCCAGACAACCCCTCGAAAATGCGCCGTAGCATCGAGAACGCGGAACATGTTGGTTAGTATAATTCTCGCTTTCAACATGAATACTGCTGAGTGGGCGGGGTCGTTAGGTCTATTTGCTCCTCGTGTTGGCCAACAGTATCGCGATGAGCAACGCCGGCGCCGCTCTCAATTCGATCGGGGGACCACTGCAGCTGAGCGAGAAATTGTTTATGTTCGGACTCTCGCTCCCAAGCGCTCCTTTGGCATCAACAGCTGCCTAAAGAGTGCTCCTTGTACTTATCCTGGAATGAAAACGTGGTATGATTCCGTCATCACGGACCGTGGCCCAAAGACTTCCTGATTTGGTGCTCGCCGTCAATAACCCATTCCAACAGCGGCTTTCCTCACGTTTCACCAAAAAATGAATGCAGAGGCAACTATATGTTTGTATTCCCTCCAAACCCGATCACGAATTCTGTTAAATCTACGATTGTTTACTTGTTTCTTCTTTCATTGCCTCCCTTCGAAACCTCTGTTTTAAGTACGCGACTTGCTTGGAGGGACAACCGGCACTCTTGACCCACAGGACAATGCCAGACCACGCCCCGGTTGGCTCGGATGCGGCGCCTCAGTTTGAGTCTAAATGTTGGGTTTATCTCCGTTTGGAGCTTGTCTCTATGAGATTTAGGTATGCCTTCTCCGACGCACGGATGATTGCATATTCTACGCTATTTTAAGCCATACAGAAAAAAAATAAAAGGCATTTCTCCCATACCATATTTCCTTGTATGAAACCCATTCCGTGTAGCATAAGTACATACTTATATTTAGAATAATGGTAGTGAATAGGAGTCATTTTCTTCTTACGATGAATAAAGCGGGCACAAAAATTTAAGCGAATGACAAAATGGTTTCGATTATCTCAGACTCGAATTAACTAGTCAGTCCTAATTCCGGGATGAATACTTGATTCGATACTCCATGGGCCATTGATTGTATAGAGTCACGGAGGGTAAAGAACAGTATAAGGCTTAGAAGTTGTACGGAGTACTTCAGTGGCTAGTAAAATATATCTCAGCAAAATTACCACTAGACCACAAAAAGGTGCCATGACATCTTAGTGCAGAGTAATGGAGATACATGCTAGATCTCAGGTTGACAAAATATAGAGACAAGACCTCTGCAAGGATTATTTTAGGGATGTGTCCAAGGTTTGTACTGGGAGATGTATATTTATTCTGACATGTGGCCAAAGCGGGATAGATCTCAGTGCTTGTCAGATGTAAACAGTGCCAATACAGTAAAACCCCGATAAATGCAACTCCGATAAATGCATTACTCCACTAATTGCAACGCGCCACGGTGGCCAATTCGAATTCCCATATAAAATTGCACTCTACTCCATTATCTACATAATGCATTGAGCCATTCTT